>JAAAKG020133656.1:0-14101 GCA_010014905.2 Druon quercuslanigerum | reverse complement strand
TTATCGATGAGAAGAGTTATATTGATAGGTTGCTTTGATCGTAGACAATTCGTATGTGGGTCATTTTTTGATATAGGTATATAACGATCATTTGTTTAAAAATTCATGTTTTTAGTTTCAAATTCAACTATTTAAGTTGACAAATCATAATTTTAGTTGCAAATTCAATAGTTTTCAATAGTTTTAGTTGAAAATTCCATATTTGAAAATTTAACTGTTTAGTTAATAGTGGGTCTTCTTTAATTGAAAATTCAACTTTTTTTTAAAAAATTCTTATACTTGATTTAAAAATGGTCTTTCTTGCTAGAAAATTAATTTTCACTTTTCAAAATTAATCGTCTTGTTTAAAAAAACATTTTTTTACTTAAAAATTCAAGTATTGCAATTAACTATTAATAACTTAAGTAATTAATTCATTTTTTTTAATGAAGCTATTTGTTTAAAGATTAAATTAAATTTTTTTAACAAATAACTCTGTTTTTTTTTGTAACAATAATTTTTTAAATGAAAATTTAACTATTCCATTTTTGTTTGAAAAATGATATTTTTGAGTTCAAAATTCAGCTATTTATTCGAAAATTAATCTTTTTCAGTTAGAAATTCAAGACTATAATTGATAATTAATGTATTTTTTTGAAAAATCGTCCTTTTGGTAAAATTAATTTTTTTCGTCAGAAAGTAAAATTTTGTAATAGAAAATTCGTTCCTTTTGACTGAGAAATTCAAATTCTTTGTTCAAAAAGTCATAATTCTGATTAAAAAATGAACTTTTTGATCAAATTAATCTTTTTCATCAGAACCTTAACTTTTTTAATAGAAAATTCGTCAGAAATGTAATTTTTATGAATAGAAAATTCGTCCTTCTGTAATGAAAATTCATCTTTTTTGACCAGAAACTCATCTTTTTTATTTAAAAATGAACTGTCTTTTTAAAAATTAAACTGTTTTCAAAAAAGATTCATCTGTTTGGAGCGAAAATTCATGTTTACAAGTAAAAAGTTCAACTATTTTGTCTAATAAGTCATCGTTTTTCGTACTCATGTTTCTTCTTTATAAATAAGTTTTTTTTTTAACTTCAACTGTCTATTGCTTACGCCTAGAAGGTATAAAAAGATGACTAAGGCCGGTTCTAATGCAAGATTCCTACCTTACCGACATCGAGCAGATTCTAATCTATAGTGGTTCGTGTCCGTGCTAAGAACATTTCTAGAACAATTCTAGAAAATTTCTAGAGCAATTCTAGAACATTTCTAGAACAATTCTAGAACATTTCTAGAACATTTCTAGAACATTTCTAGAACAATTCTAGAACATTTACAGAAAATTTCTAGAACATTCTTGATAACGCCATAGAATCCTATCACGCGACATGCTCAGTTGAGATAATGAATGACCTTGAAACTGTTTAAATAATTGTTCTATGGCGTCATTCAGAATATTCTAGAAACTTAGCATGGACAAGAACATTCATTTCGTTTGTTTACATTAAATTGTTTTTTTTAAACAATAATATTATAACACATTTTTTTACTAGCCCTACAATCTTATTTATTGTTCCAATTTTTAAATTAAAATTAATACTCATGTATGTTTAATGCCATTAGGTAACAAAATTTCATGATATTTTTAACTTCTGTCGTAATGCTAGGTAATAAATAATTAAAAGAATAACTTATAATTATCTCTAGCCCGCGAGCATTCACCAACAATTGATCATAAAAAAGCGTTCTTATTCGTCACTTATTGAAACTCTCAATTTCATCTTTATCTTTAAACTAATAATGTCTTTTTTTCAGGTAAGTTTCGCTATCGAATGGAGAAGGACCTTCTGCTAGAGAGTGAATTCTAATGATAGAGAATCGTGGATTTATTGCGGTGTGAACATCAAGAGTGAGTACGAAATGCGAGTTCCGAAAATTTAACGGAGTGGAAAAGCCTCTTTTCTTTCTCCTTCAATTTAGAGTCGAGCGCTAGTTTCTCGCGATATCGTGGCAATGAACATGCAACTCTGTGAATTTCGCAAGAAAGTGGGAAACTGAGGAAGAGGTAGATGGTATTAGTTTCTGAATTCGAGGACTTGGTCTCTACTTAAATGAAACAGTCCTCCTATATATGGTTTGTTGCATTTCTACAAGCAATTGCGATTGTACTTTAAAATCTTCATAAAAGCACCTGCATCTCAAGGATTCTAATACAAGTGATAAAATCTCGATTTAAAATAACAAATCCAAAGGGAATACCGACATCGAGAAGATTCTAATCTGTAGTGGTTCGTGCCTGTGCTAAGAACATTTCTAGAACATTTCTAGAACATTCTTGATGACGCCATAGAAAAATATCACGCGAAATGCTCAATTGATACAAGAAATAACCTTGAAGCTGTTTAAATGAATTCGTCTCTCGCAATTGCGTAATATTGTTCTATGGCGTCACCTAGAATATTCTAGAAACTTAGCATGGACAAGAACTTACTCATCTACTGGCGTTGTGTTCTAAAGAGTTTAAGTGCTTGGAGAAATTCTCACGAGGATGAGAATATGCTCGACCTTGATATGCTTTGAGACTTTCTGAGCATTTTGAATCAGGATTTTAAAAATTGTATTTTCAATCTTTATTATTATTAATTATATTATACTCAATAGTAATTTTACTTATGCCTAGAAGGCATAGAAAGATAATTAAGGCCGGTTCTAATTCAAGATTCCTACCTTACCGACATCGAGAACAATTCTAGAACAATTCTAGAACATTTCTAGAACAAATCTAGAACAATTCTAAGTGCTAAGTTACTAGAACATTCTTGATAACGCAATACAATAATATAACGCGAAATGCTCAATTGGGATAAGAAATGACACCTTGAAGCTCTTTAAATGAATTCGGCTCTTACAATTATTGCGTAATATTATTCTATGGCATCATCCAAAATATTCTAGAAACTTAGCATGGACAAGAACCACTACAAGCTTAAAATCTTTATTAGGCAATGCCTGATTCAGGGTTGCTAAAATCTCCCAATTTCTATTTTCTTTTAGGTAATAAATATGTTTTAAACAATTATTTGTTTTGTTTTCAAGTTTAAAAAAATTTCAAACAAAGAAATGAATTTTTAACTAAAATTATGAATGCTGAACCTAAAAAAAGTGAATTTTTAACCAAATTTTTAGTTTAATTTTCAACCCAACGGATTATTTTTTTTAAACAAAAAAACGCATTTTCAACAAGGTACATGAATTTTTATCTAAACAAGATCAATTTTTAATCAAAATTACAATAGTTGAAATGTTAGAAAAATTAATGTTCAAACAAAAAAAAAATTCAATAAAATATTTTTTTTTCATTCAAAAAAATGGTTTTTACCCAAAAATAGAAGAACTAGGATTTTAGTTGAAACAGTCAATTTTCAAACAAAATAATAAATTCTCAACAAAATAATTCAATTTTAAATCCAAAAGATGAATTTTCTAACAAAAAGGAAACAGTTTCCATAAAGTATATAAATTTTCAAATATAAAATAAACAATCACAAAAAAAATAGGATAGTTCAATTTGAAGTTAGAGAAGTAAATTTTAAACTAAACAAAAAAACGTGTTTTAAGCAAAGTAATTCATTTTTAACTTAAAATATAAACTTTCAATCAAAAATGAAACAGTTACGAATTTTCAACCGAAGAAATTAATTTTTAATCACAATGATAAATTTTCAACCAAAAATATGGATTTTTGACCGAATATTGAAATTTTCAACCCAAAAGATGAATTTTCTAGGAACAACAAATATTTTTAATTAACTAGTATTTTCAGCTAAAGAAATTAATTCTTAATAAAAAATGGATTAGTTAAATTTTCTGCTAAACAAATACTTTTTTCATAAAAATGATTACATTTTTATGAAAAAGGTAAATATTGAAAAAGAAATGGAATACTTCAAGTGAATTTTCAAATAAAATGATGAATGTTTAACTAAAAAATAATAATTTTCAACTTAATACTATCTTTTTAACTAAAAAGATAAATTTCCTACGAAAAATAAAATAATAGGTAAGTTTGCAGTTACTAAAATAGATCCAACGAATTAGTATAATTTTCAACCAAAAAGATCAAAATTTCTAGAGAAACAAATTTTTTTCGACAAAAAATCGAACAGGTACATTTTCAGTTTAAAAAAATTAATTCTAAATAAGAAAAAAAAAATTTCAACAAAAAAGATCAATTTTCAATCAATAAAATAAATTTTGAACCAAATATTTGATCAATAAAACACAGGAATATTTACCTAAATAATTGAATTTTCACCTTAAGAAGTTAAATTTTGAACTAAACATGCAAGAGTTGAATTTTCAGTTAAAAAAATTAATTTTTAACAAGAAATCACAATTTTCAACTAAAAATCACAAGTTTCAACTAAATAATTAAATTTGGAAACAAAAGTTTTTTTTTAACTAAAATGAGCAATCATCAACCAAATAAATTCATTTTCAAAAAAAAGTTCCACTTCCTACTGAGTAGTTAAATTTTCCACCAAAAAAGATTAAATGTGAAATTTTAATTTTATACAAAAAATAGTTTGAATGAGCCAAAACAGATGAATTTTCAACAAAATAGTTGCGATTTTTAACCATAATAATAAAATTACCTTCAACTTAGCTTATCGAAAATTTCTGAACTCTGTCACGTTTTCCCTGACATTTTTACTGGCATTCTGGAATTACCTTATTCGTGGTATATTTTTGTTTCAATAATAAATGCTTGAAATTCTCTTAAATGCTCTATTCAAGTTTAAATGCTGAGCATATTCTCGAAAGCAGTTGCTCAACATAATTCTTGGGAATTTTTGAGCTTAGAAGTTCAGTGGATAGTGCGCGCCACGCGAGAGCCACTCATAGCTGTTCGTTCCCTACTTTTCCTCTCCACCACCGGTGATTGGTGCGTGGCTCTATGCCTGACCCTACATATAGAGGCAGGCTTAGCTTCGCGAAATCATTTTATCTCGCGATCACTCACCTCAGTATGATGAAGTTTCGAAATTTTTTTTTTGATTTCTTTAGTAGTAACAATAATTTAGTTTTCCAAAGGTAAAAATAAGTAAAAGAGACTTCGGATTGGTCAGATGCATTTAGTCGATCTATATTAAGACGGCGAGTATTTCAGTTTCCATCTAAAAGAAATATTCCTTTTCCGACATAAAACAACAATGTTCGTCTGTTTGAAAAGTAGTCCTATTCTGTAATCTAAGACACGCGACCTGACGTTCCGAGTCACGTGGAAAATCTTCAAAGAACGACAGTAGCGTGCTGAAACTGTTGAACCTCATAAACGTGACCCTTTTGTGCCATGCAACAGACACCCTATATTTAAGCTATGATTAATTATTTATAGAACGCCCCAGTCAAGGAATGGATAGGGGTGACTCTCCCTTCCTAAAAGATTGTATCGCTCGTAATTTCTTTCTTTCCAAGAGAGACGAGTACACACGGAAAACGAAGAAACAGCACGCCTCTTCGTTTGCCTAGAACAAACTTTCAGATATCATCGTTATATTTTAACGTCTTTATTACCTTCATTTTTGCATCGTGTTTATATAAGAGAGCCCCAAGCTATAAAACTTAAGATGATTTAATCCAAGAAAAGAATTCTAAGAAACAAGCGAGGGGATATTCACTAAAGAATTCTCATTACGACAATATACTAACTTATCCGAAATCCTAAAGTCCCTATAGTCATCACAAGTCGTCAGCTGGGAGTTTTTCAAAGTCTCTGAGCATTCTCCCGTACTTCGCGGAAAGTCGGTGGAACTCGGCCAATTGATCTCAATCGATCTCTGTACGAAAGAGTTCGCTCTGATCATGCGCAAAAGGTCTCCTTCACGATCTTCGTTCTGTTTCGTTAGCATTGTCGTCCACATTATTTGTGTCGTTATTTCTTATCTGATGCAATTCTATTCAATTATAACTTTTGGTTCATTAGCTCGTGTTAAATAATTATAATAGTCAATTTTTCTTATTTCTTGAATTAAAAATTCATCTTTTTTATTTGAAAATGAAAACAAGTTCATTTTTAAATAGCTATTTGATTTAAAAAAAATGAATACCGAATCCAAACGGACGAATTTTCTATTTATAACATTTTAATTTTTGACAAAAAGATAATTTTCTAACGAAATAGTGGAAATTTCAACTTTTGAAGATAAATTTTTAACCAAGTGTTCGAACTTGCCGACAAAAAAGAATAAACTTTATCTAAAAACCAAACAGTTAAATTTTCAACCCAAAAAGTGCGAATTTTTTTCGCAGACAGTTCAATTTTCAACAAAAAAATTAATTTCTAAATACGAAAGATGACTTTTCAATAAAAAATGAAGAATCTAAAAAAAAGTTAACTTTTAATGAAAAACATCATTTTTTAAACAAAATAATGTAAGTTTTAACACGCAATGATAATTTTCGACAACAAATGTCATAATTAAATAGGAAAAATGCTTTTTCTACCAAAAAAGATGAATTTTCAATACAAAATGACGAATTTTGAGCAAAAAAAGATGACTTATTTAACAAAATAGTTGAACTTTTAACTTTCAAATATGAATTTTTTTGTCGGGAATTAAACTGCTATGAAAAGGAAATTCGTCCTTTTGGATTAAAAAATTAAAATTCTTTGTTTAAAAAGTGATATTTCTGATTAAAAAATTAACCTTTTGATAAAATTAATTTTTTTTGTCAAATATAAATATTTTTTAATAAAAAATTCGTTCTTTTAGACTCAGAAATTAAAATGCTTTGGTCAAAAAGTCATAATTCTGATTAAAAATTGAACTTTTTGATCAAATTATTTTTTTTCATCAGAAGTTAAACTTTTTTAAATAGAAAATTCGTCTTTATGGATTAAGAATTCAACTTTTTAGGACAAAAACTTATATTTCTTATTTAAAAATGAATTTCTTGTTAAAATTTATATTTTTCGCAGAAATTCGTAAAGAAAAAAAATAATTTGAAGAAATTAACGTCAAATTTTTCTTTTCTGGTGAACAAGCAGGTCCCCAGCAAAAAATTCGTCCTTTTGTACTGAAAATTCATCTTTTTTTTAGCCAGAAAGTCATATTTTTATTGAAAAAGGAACTTTCTTCTTGAAAATTTAACTATCTTCGAAAAAGATTCGTATGTTTGGCCTTAAAATCCATATTTGCAAGTTAAAAGTTCAACTATTTTGATAAATAAGTCAGGTTTTTCGTACTCATCTTTCTTATTTATAAATTAGTTTTTTGTTGAAAATTCAACTGTCTATTACTTACGCCTAGAAGGCATGAAAAGATGATTAAGGCCGGTTCTAATGCAAGATTCCTACCTTACCGACATCTAGAAGATTCTAATCTGTAGTGGTTCGTCTCCATGCTAAGGACATTTCTAGAACATTTCGAGAATATTTCTAGAACATTTCTAGAACATTTCTAGAATATTTCTAGAAAATTTCTAGAACATTTCTAGAACATTTCTAGAACATTTCTAGAACATTTCTAGAACATTTCTAGAACATTTCTAGAACATTCTTGATGACGCCATAGAATAATATCACGTGAAATGCTCAATTGAGATAATAAATGACCATGAAGCTGTTTAAATGAATTCAGTTCGCACAATTGCGTAATATTATTTTTTGGCTTAGAATCCTATCGAAATCGGTAAGGTAAGAATCTTGAATTAGAACCGGCCTTGCTCATCTAAAATCGTCTTCCTAACTTTAAAAATTTCCAAATAGTATTATTGGACTCTTAGTATTCTTTTTGGGTTGAAAAGTATACTATTTGGTTAAAAATTCATATTATTATTTTGTAAAATGCCATCTTTTTTTGTAGAAAATTAAAATGTTTTGTTCGACATTTACCTTTTTCGTTGAATTCAACTAATGTTGAGTAAATATTACAATCTTTTTTTTTATTAAAAATAGAACTTCTTCATTTATGTAAAATAACTTTTCTTGTAAAAAGTTATCCTTTTTATTGAAAATTAATCGTGTATTGTTGAAATTTCGTCTTTTTAGCAAACTAAATTGTTATTTTATTAAAAATAATAATATTATAACACATTTTTTTGCTAGCCCTACAATTTTATTTATTTCTCCCTTTTTTTAAAATTAAAATTAATACTCATGTATGGTTAATGCAATTAGTTAACAAAATTCCATAATATTATTAATTTCTATGGTAATGCTGTGGTAGTCTCAGTAACATGAATTCTCAGTGAATAGCCCCTCAGAAACAAATTAATGTTCGAGAGATATCATCTAGAGATTCTTCATCACGGAAAATAATACTGAAAATGTATAATTCCTTTCATTCTCGTAAAATTGCCTGTGCTTTAAGCGGTGAAAATAACTCTGGCTTCGTTTGCAGAATTGTATGATTTGTTTAGCTTTTTATTTCCGCTCTTTGTTGGAACGCGTGGGGTCAAGAGAAGGTCGATTATAAATATTAAGGGGTGCATCCCAGGCGTGGTCATCGTGACGCATAAATCAGACGCGGGAGGGCCGAGAGCCTGGAGGCAGGTGGTATGTAAGTTAGGAAATTAATCCCCTTAAATAACCCCATACCAACCTCGAAAAATGGTGCATTCTACGGAAACTCCACACACACCTCAGGGAGCGATGCGACGGGTAGATATGGTATCAAGTCGTACCCTGGTACACTCATCGCGTAATTAAGGTCATCATACCATGCTTATATCAAATGGGATTTGTGTCTGCTTTCACCCTTTAGGTCTAGGAGATATTAAATTAGAAGACTATTTGTCCTAATCTAATATCACATTCCAGAAGTTAGTACTATCTCATACGCCCTTTTTTTTACGCAGAAAGACAATTCATATTATTTTCGTGATTAGGTATTGTACAGGCCTTGGAATCAGTTGAGAAATTCAATATAGTGTCAGTAGTAGCATCAAATCAGACCATCTAGAACCGGTTCGAAGGACCAAAATGTTTGGGCAGTATTCATTTCATCGCGGTATACCTGGGCGTTTCACCCTCTCCACTCGGCTTCCCCTCACGTCGCTGACTGAGTGAGAGCGCTGTGTCGAGCATTTCCAGCCGTGGGCCTCTGTGTCCTAAGGAGAAATAATATACAAAAAAAAATGTTCTAATTTTGCAATCAGCATTTAAAAAATATTATATTCGGTTTAATTTGTAGAAAGTTCGTCTTTTGACAATTCAACTGCTGGATTTTGTGGAAAACTTAACAGTTCAAAATTCTACTGTTGAAATTTGTAGAAAATTTGCGTGTTTGTTAATTAAACTGTGAAATTTTGTAGCAAATTTGTATTTTTGTATTATTTGTACCTAGAAGGATGTTATACTTGAACAGATGAATTTTCAGCCAAAAATGGTACATCTGAATGTTCAAATTAAATGACACTAAAATAGTAAAATTTCAACCACGCAAGAATTATTTTTAGCCAAAAAAATTAGTTTTAAATTAAAAAAAAAGAATAATCAACCAAAGAAATAAATTTTACACTAAAATTATAAATCTTAATAACAAATTTTTTTTAACAAAGTAATGCAACTATTCAGTTCTTAAAAGTCTTTATTTTTGAGCTGCCAATTCTTTGAAAGTATACCATTTTAATTATTTACTAAAAATTGTTTAATTTCACATTGCAGTTTAAAATTAATTATTTAACTATGCATTGGTTTTAAGGATTTTTTTCATCTATAAAATGTTATTATAGTAAAATCAATTTTTTTATTTATTATCTCCACTTCTTTGTATAATATAATTAGTAAATAATAATATGAATAATTATAACTAATTATATTAATGCATATTATATAAATTTAAATTTATATATTATTTTATTTTCTTCGTAAAAGAAAAATTTAATAAATAAATAAATACGTATATATACATTACATTTTTCAAAATTTAATTCTCTGTGAGGAGAAATTAAAAGAAAAAAGAATAATAAATGAAATGAAATTCTAGGATCAGGCTTTAATTTATTATAAAATTAAATTTGTCGCTGGAAAATTTAAATTTGTAATTTAAACAGAATATAAGAATTTTTACCCAATTACCTCAAAGAATTTTATACTTGAAAATATCAGTTTTTAACCAAAAATGGAATAGTTGAATTTTTAGATTAAAAAATTATTTTTCAACAAAATAATTCATTTTTTTAACTAAAGAGATAAATATCACACTAAAAAAAAGTTCCTTTAAAATTGTTTAATGTTACATTACAGTTCAAGATTAATTATTTAAACAAACATTGTTTTTAATGGTAAAAAAATAAAATGTTATAATTTTAAAAACACTAATCTATTTTAATACATTTTCCACGATTTCCAAAAATTTCATCATAGAATTTTACGGGACTTTATAATATTTTAGTGGATTTAAAAAAATTTATTTATGAGAATTGAGGTATTTTGTAGGGTTTTAAAGATTTGAAGAGATTTGTGATTCATCCTGAATTCTTATTTTTTTATCCTAGATTCTGTAGAATTCTCTTCAATTTTATTAATTCCCTTGAATTTTATGAAATTACTTGAATTTTTCCAAATTACTCTATTCTACTTAATGCAATGGATATTTTTTTGAGTTTTTCAAAGTTTTTAAAAGCTTAAAAAAATTTCAAAGGAGTTTGAAGAATTTTAAATAGTTTAGTTTATTTAAAAATGTTACAAATAATTTTTTTATTTATTTCAGTAATTTAATGATATTTAAAAGGATTTAAAAGGATTTAAAATATTTGAGGACACTGTAAAATATGTCTAGTCATTTTTAAGGTGTTTCAAAAGCCATCAAATAATTTTTAAAACATTTTAAGACATTTAAAAAGATTCACATAATTTTTGTATTTATTTCAATAGTTTGAAGGCCTTTAAAGACCAAAATATTTTAGGGTATTTAAAAAGATTCGAAGGCACTGTGAAGAAATTCAAAAAATTTCAAAGGATTTTCAATGGTCTTATTATTTTTAAGGGATTTTAATATTCCAATAGATTTCAAAGAATTTTTCACAAGACACGAAGAATCTCGTATAGGTTTTCAAAGATTTGAAGAGATTTTCAAATATTTTTTGCAATTCACTTAAAATTCGCTCTGAAGTCTTATTATTTTTTATAATTCCTTTCAAGTCCTTTTGAATTCTTCTAAGTTCACTCAATTCTACATAGTTTAATTACTTTTTCCAAATTTTTTTATTTTGTTCAATTGACTTGATTTATTTTTTAAATTCAGCTTGATTTTTTTCATGAATTTCATGCAATTCTTCTCATTTCTTTTAAATTTCTCTAAATTCTCTAAACGTTTTTTGTAATCAATTAAATTTTTTTCGATTCCTAAAATTGTTCCAATGCATTTGAATTCTTTTGAATTTTACTTGAATTGTTTTGTAGTCATTAGTCAATTATTGTGTTAGAAGTTAGTAGTGTTTCAAAGATTTGAAGAGATTTGAAATTCTTTTGGAATTCATCCTGAATTATTTTAAATTCTTTAGAATTCTCTTGATTTTTTAAAATATACTTTAATCCTTCTAAATCCATTCAATTCTACTGTTTGAATTTTTTTAACTTTTTTGTATAATTTATCCTGAAGTCTATTAACCCGTACCATCAATTTTTAGGCATTTCATTAAATTATTTAAATTCTTTTACTTTTTCTAAGATTATTTCAAAGTTACTGAATTCAATGAATTTTTTTTCTTCAAAATTTCTAACTGTTTTAAATTCGGTTGCTTTTTTTTAAATTCACCTTGAATTTTCATCAATTTCGTCGAATTCTTCTCTTTTATTTTAAATTCCTCGAAAGTCATTCCAGTTTTACAAAAATCAATAGATTTGTTTGACTTTTTATCATTTAAAAAATTTCCTTGCAAATTTGTAGTCAAAATTGGTATCAGATTTTAATAGACCAATCCGCTTAAAACTAGTTCGAAGGACATAAATCTTTGTAGCTGTCGAACATTGTTTCCTCTCTCGTTGGTAGTCGAAATGGATTTCTAGAACCGGCTCGAAGGACCAACACGATCTTTGAAACGAGCGCTATGTTAGCAGCCTTATGGAAACATTTTACATTTAAGGAAAAAGTTTCTCATAATGGGATTGTGAGTGATAAAATAGTGGAGAGATTCAGCCAATGAATTCTTTAGAGAGGCAGTTAGTCGACATGGTCCCTTCTCATGCTTTGGGAACCCTGTAGGGTCGCTTCCTTTCTCGTTGGTGAACAATACGGAGGCAAAGTTGGTGCAAAGTTTCCCATGGTTGTGGAGAGGAGAGGGGAGGAGAGAGGCAGAGAGGACCTGAAAGAGTCGAGAGGATGAGGCGGGTTTCAGGTTCTTGCGGCATGGCTGAGCGGTTTAGGCAAGGCGTTAAATAGCTCGCAAGTTTGCCATGGCAAAACAATGTGGCCCGAGTGTGAACCTGGCAGCCGTTTCGCTGGAAGTTGCCTTTAGCCACTAGAGGCTGTCTATAGTCTGCTCTAGATCCACGCTTACACCTTTGCGTTTCCTGCCACGCTTGTACGCTCTTCGCGTGTCGAGGGCACCAGCTCCGCACGCTTTCCTGTCCGGACATGTTGTGGTATGGCCATCGATCCATGCCAGGGTTTGCTTTAACTCCCAAGTCCCGAAGTCTAAAGCTAAATCCAACTGTTTCTCATTTACACCTCTTCAAATGACCAGGGTCATTCGGCATCATCCTCTTATCAATCATCTGCAATATTTGATGAGCAGGCTCAGGCCGAGTTTTTTACTATTCTTATTATGAAATCACAGTAAAAATATACTTGTAAAAAATAATCACTAACGTTATCAAGGCAAGAAAAATTTAAACAGGCAGGAACAACAACGAAAAATTTTTCATGGAGACAGCATCGTTCCGTTGCTGTTCCTTCCTGCTCAAATTTTTCTTGTCGTGATACGGGTGTTGTATAAGTGCCAAGACGTTGGTGATTATTTTTTACAAATTTCTTTTATATCTTTTCTTTATTTTTATTAATATCAAATCGCAATAAAAAATATTTGTAAAAAATAATTACCAATGTTGTGGCACTCATAGAGCATCATTATCAAGGCAAGAAAAATGTGAGCAGGAAGGAACAGCAATGAAACTTGGATCAGGTAGAAGAACATCGTCGTTTCGTTGCAGTTCATGATGCCTGCTAAAATTGTTCTTTTCTTGTGACCAACTAGGTTGCTAGCAACCGTTAATATTAACATTAACAATGGTCTTCGAAACTTATCTATTATCTACAAATAAAAGCTTTATTAATAATTTTTATAAACCTGGAAAAAGTCCGGAAATGACCGGAAATGACCGGAAATTTAATTAAAAAGAACCGGATCGTAGTAAAGTTCAAGTTTTCATTATTTTAATCATTTTTGTTAATTTATAAAAGTGATTTCTACTTTATCATAATTTATTATTGAATTTCTATTTATTGTTTTATTTATTTAGAAATTAAATTAGTTGTTTAAAAATGTATTTAATTTTTGCAAAAATCATGTTTTTGGTACGTATAAAATTGTAATAATTCCAGTTGAAGATTTATAATTTTAGTTCAAAATTCATCAGGTCGGCTGAAACTTAATTTTTTTCAACTGAAAATTTAACCGTTCCATTTTGGGTAGAAAATTGACCTTTTCTATTTGAAAATCGAACAATTTGGATGTAAATTTACATTCAAAAATTAAAACTTTACGTAGTTAGTTAAAAAATCGACTTTTTGACAGAAAATATTTTCTTCTTTGAAAGTTAATCTCGTTGTTTAAAAATTTTTTTCTTCGGTTGAAAATTCAAGTATTCCAGTTCAATATTCATTATTTTAGTTAGAATTAAATTTAATTGGTTGAAAAATAAACTCTTTTGTTGAAAATTAATTTTTTTTAAATTCATCATTTTAATTAAAAATTGAATTCTTTGGTTGAAAACTTGTTTGTTTTTTTGGATGAAATGATTTTGTTGACAAATTTTATTTTTTAGAAGAAAATTAACCTTATTGTTTAAAAATTTAAGTATTTAGGCTAAATATTTATATTTTAATTGTTGATCTTAGGTTTATTGACCAGGGAATATTTAATTATTAATTTTAGATGTTAATTTTATTTGT
>JAAAKG020133655.1:0-14101 GCA_010014905.2 Druon quercuslanigerum | reverse complement strand
ATTTTTGAAGGTTATTGTTCATAGAAAAATATGACATAGATGCCAAATCATAGAAATGTATACATATCTCTAGCGACATCTATGTGTAAAACAGGCAAACTTCAACTAGCACCCCTGGTAGTATCTAAATGAGATCTAAAACTATTCTTTAAATAAATTTGCGAAATTTTTCGTACTGGATGAGATAAACTCAAAAATCCATGGTTTTTATGGGTTTTTTCGTCAAAATCGTTGTAACATTCATTTTCTTGGAATTTATTAAACGCAAAAAAAAATTTCAACAAAAAATGTGTACTTCATTGCGACCTACAACTTTTTTATGGAACATTTTGCAAAATTCATCACATTGGCTTAGAAAAACGCAGGAAACCATGCTTTTTATGGGTTTTTCATGGTTTCACAACGAAAATCACCTTGTCGCAAACTTTAACTATCATATTCGTAATTAACGCTTTAAAGCATATAAGTATATGGAGTGTTAATGAAATCATAAAGTTCCGCTATTAATAAACAAAAATTCAAAAGAAATCTTTTTTGAATTACAATAGGAGAATTTTATGCTGTTTGTCCAAATTTGGTAATTGCATTCTTGGATTTATTGTCAGGAATTCTATGCATTAACCTCTGTATTATCTTAAGTATTGGACGTTAAATAGTATTTTGAATTTGATTTTATTCTAATTTTAATTCCTTAAATTTTAATCATGAAAATTAGCAAATAAACAGTTAATTTCATTAATAGATTTTTGGATGGATTAATTAAACTGAAATAAAAATGACTTGAATTTAAAACAAATTTAGCACGGAATATATCCACCTAAATATTTTTTTAGTAATTAGAAAATTTTTCTTGTTTCAAGAAATAAAATATTTCACATTAAAAAAATCATTTTTGCTATGCGTAAATTTTCTTTCGATGAAAAAAAAATTTGATTGGATGTATTCAGTACTATGTTTCCTCAATTTGGGAGCTCTTTTTTTCTCCATGTACCACACATGAGCGTAATTTCTGAAATCATGCATTTGTTATAAAAATATCATATAAACCAAGAGTGTGGGGAATTTTTACGGTTTATGTATTTTTTGAGTAATCATCGAAAAATTGCCTCTTCAGCCCCTTAGTAATATAATATTTCTTATTAAGATGTAAATAATTATGTGCATAACAGAAGATTTTATAACATTACAAATTAGCCGCTAGCGTGACTTTAAAAAATGTCAAATTTTTTTGTAATCTTTAACGAAATTAAGTAGAAGTTGGTTTATGAAGTGATTTTTATCTATAGAAATAAACTTATGATCCACAGATATTACAATTCTGATATAGTCAATATTGCTTTCTCCAAGAATTAAATGAGCAGCCATTTTTTATTATTTTATTTTTATTGTTTCTTTTTCATTTTACAATTTTATTTTTTTTCGTAGACTTGATTCCGTCACGAAATATATAAATTTAAATGAAAAAGGGAAAGAAAAAAAAGAAAGTTTTTGATATTTTCGTTGACATACATTTTTTACATTTTTAAAAAAATTTAACATTCAGGATTCACTGGTTTATTTTTATTGATATAATTGCTTTACTAACCAATTCTGGAAAAATTGCGTTAAAAATTAGAACTAATGTGAGTTTTTAGAAATTACTAGAAACGGCATTTTGTAGTCTTATTAAGTTTTTTACTGTATAAATCACTGCATAATTTCTTTTTAAATTAAAAAGACCTTTTAACTAAGTTTCAAGTGATTTTGTAGGAGAACGTAAAAATATCCCATTTATTTTGCTCCATTTTCCCCATATAAAATACAGAGGGGAAATCAAAGTTCTCTCAAGACCTTTAAATATTATTCGATTGGTCTGAAAATTCCAGGGCATCTTCTTCTTGTATTACCTTACAAAACAAGGGGCAAAATTTGTAAAGAATTTCTTACCCCACGTAATTAGAGCCAGCCTAATTTGAACGCAGGAGAAACCAGTACGAGGTGAATACCAATACGAACTGCATAATCGAAAAAGTGACTAGGTTTTAAATCAAAGGTTCTGTGATATACTTTAATGAGTATTATTGATTCAATATATATATATATATATGGTATACTATTTATGTATAGATTCCTTCGGTTCGTCCAACTCTTGTTTTCAAAACTTTCTAAGGAATACTTTTCTCAATTTCTATTGAAAATATATTTTACGTGTTTTTATAAGAAGTTTTATGTGACGCGGGGTAAATAAATCGTTATGACTACAAGTTTTTCTATATACAGATATATCGCACTGTTTTTTCCGTAAGTTACATGTGCAGCGAAGTATAAAAATTCTTGAAAATGTATTTTTATGTGAACTGTTACTAAAATTGATCAATTTTCCATGTTTGTAAATGAAAGCATGAGAATTTTATACGTTCAACAAAAACAGTTTTCTAGGACAGGTTTTCAAATATAAACTTTAAATAATATTAGAGAAGAATGTGTTCTGCAAGATCTTTACGTGGCAGGTGTGAAAAAATGAAGAAAACGTTTTTTCTATGTAGGAAAGAGGTAATAAAAATGGTCTATATCCAGTATACCATCTTAAAATAGCTTATTTATTGTTTAAATCACGAAAATATAGTAATGAAATTTTGAACGGAAGAACAAAATAGTCCTTATCCAGTTGTCATACGAATGATTTTTCATTTTATATTTCTTAGTGAAAGGAAAAGTGAGTTTCACATATTCCTATTATGTATCAATAAATATAAATAAATTATTACTCAGTCTCTTTCAGCGCATTTCCTTGAGTGTAAACACTGTTTTTTACGTGTTCATATCATATCATTGCAGTGTCTGAAACTTGGCTTAAGCCTGACATCCATTCAAGTGCAATGTTTTTGGACGGTTACACGCTCTTTCATTTACCATGATCTTATCAACATTGAATATCAAATGCCCAGTGATCTCCCACCTAAATCTACTACTGCATTGACTCAATATTTTACAATTATTGATGAACAAGAGTTTCAGGATCATTTTATGTTATATGATTGACCGAATTTATCCTCAGTTCGTGACGTGAATGAAAAGATAAATGGTTTAATTACCATTTTGACCGATGCATTTAATGAATTCGCGCCTTTATACGTACAAGGTTCTAGAAGGGAATCAGTCTCATGGGTTAATTCTGAAATTATAAAATTGATGAGAAAAAGGGACACGAAACGTAGAATAGCAAGATGGATTGAGAATAGTAGTATAGAAGCGGAATTTCGCGTACTTAGAAATCTTGTTTACACGTAATTTAGAGAGTCTCAAAACCAATTTAGCTTTAACGCAGTTAGAAATAGAAACTATAGAGAAAACATTTTTCATCTTCTCATGCGCTTGCGATTAATTCCATCCAAACAGGAATCTCCTGATCAAAATTTCTCTGCTAGTGATTTCCTTAATACATTTCTGTTCAAATCCATTAAGAAACTAGTTCCAACTGCCGCCTCCAATTCACTTTTCCAAACATTCGATGAACATGATTTCATTTTTTCCGACATTAGACTTGAGGCTTTTTCTAAGTAACGAACGTTAATTCTAATGCAATCAGTTTGGATGGAATCTCGATAAAAATGATCCGGTTAGTTCTCCCAGTTATTCTCCCAATATTATTGGGGATTTATAATAAATCTCTACAAAGTAGAGTCCCACGACTACTAAAGACTTGCGGCCAATCTATATCCTTAATGCATTATCAAAGCCACTTGAGCGTATTGTGCACAGACAATTTTAAAAAAATTGCTGGATACCAATAAATTATTAGACCTTATGGAATCGGGATTCAGAACCAAGTACAGTACACTTCCTGCATCCCTTAAAATCACTACTGATGTTAAGCCGGAGATCGATAAAAAGGAGATTACTGTTGTGATACTTTTTGATTTTTCTAAGGAGCAATGTTGTCTCAATGCTAGTACGTCGGGCGTTCGCTAGCCGAATCAAGATGATCCCAAGAGAATTGAACTACCCTAGTTCCATTTTTCGAACCGATAGAGTTCCAGTCCACGCTGACAACCTTGGTTCTAGGGTATTTGGTACCCCCCTCCACCCGTATTTTTTCCGTGTAGTTTACTTTTGCAAAAACTTAGATTATTCAAAATGTCAAATTCAGCAATAAAGTAGTTTTACTCCTATTTAAGTAATCGTACCTAAAGGGTAAATATTAGTAACGCTAAGTACCTTAAATACGCTGATGACTTTAAATTGTACCTTTCTGGGCCTGCTGCAGAACTAAATACACTTCTTAGTCAAATCCAAGAGGACATATATAGGATCGTGCTTTGGCTAAGGATAATGGCTTTCCTTTAAATCAAGTTAAAACTAATGCTATCATTATTGGAACTTCGGCTTCTCCCTCATTGGATTTACTCGTTACGCTCCCTCCCTCCTTCGAGAATTGGTAATTTTACTATTGCTTTTCAAGATTCGATCAAGGATTTAGGGTACTTGCTTGACCGTACTCTGCCCTGAAAAGAGCATGTAATGGATATTTCTCGGCACATACAGAATTCTACAGATAAAAATAAATACTTTTTGCCTGCCGAAAGTAGGATTCTCCTAGTTGAGAGTTTGATTCTCTCGCTTAATAATTATGGATGCATCGATATAACGGATGAACTGAATGGGAAACTAGAACGAGCATTAAATACATGTGTTCATTTTATATAGAACTTACCAAAATGTTACCAAATTGCGAAAAGAAGACAATTCTTAATGGACAATTTGCTCTTTACGATATCTATTAATGAAGCTCCTAAGTACTTAAGTGAATATTTTACTTTTGTTAATAAAGACCATACCAATCATGCCAGACTTCTTGAGAGGGACTGAGCTTTAAAAATGCCAAAGCATCGAACATTTAAACTGCAAAGATCGTTTATGGAAGAGAATACCATTAACTATCAGGGAAAGGCCTTCTTACTATCATTTAAAATTCAAATTTTTAAAGTGTTTAATTAATAATCCAAATAATTTACTCGAAATTACCTATTGGTAACAGTATTTAGTATTATATTGACCTATTAACACTAATGTAGTTTAGGATTTTATTTAACATTTATCGTATAATTACAATATCAATGTGTACTTAAACCTATCATTTTTTATTCTAACGGCCTATGGTATATATTACATATGTATATTTCATATACAATTTCTGTGTCACGATCCTAGTTTTAAGAATATGTATATTTCTGTTCCTTAGAGGGCTACTTAGCCCTAGGGACTTTTTTTAATAAATTACAAATTACTAAATTACAATAAACAGTGTCCTTAATTATTTGCAATCGTTGAAAACAGAATATCAAAAAATTGGTCCCCATCCAGTTTTCATTTTTGTTTCTTCCAATGTGAGCAATTATTTTCATAACCCACATTAGCTGTGACGCTTATAGCCAGACTACCTGTTTTATGATAATTGCTTAAGGATCAGCCGAAAAGCTCACCGAATTTTGGAAAATTTAGACAAATTAAAGTAGGTGTGCCTTTACACTATATTCTTTCTTTTTAAACCGAGAAAACTAGAATTTTTCGTTAAGAATATTTAACAGAATGTTAATACTTATCACAATTTGACCAAAAAGAGCCAGAAAAGATGTCCTTTTCTCGATTCTGTCAGAAGATACCGTTAGATAAGTGAAAGTTACAATATTTTACAAACATCCCAAATAATCAGAAAAATCAAAATAAAATAAATTTTTTTAAAGTTTGTGGGCTTATTTTAAATATAAGTTGTTTAAAAATGTGTTTAATGTAGATGGAAAATTTTGAAAAAATATAGTCTTCAAGTTCTCAGAGTCACAATCTTCTTTACCCAATTTTATTACATATTTAAACAATTGTATTTTTTGTATGTTAAAGCATGAATATGCATGAACTTAAAAGTTTTTTAATCCAAAAATACTTTATTTCGGAAAAATCTAGAATTATTTTGTGTTAATTCCGATTAGAAAATTTAAAAACAGAGAAACTCAGATAAATCTTCTCCTTTTTAAAAGAATTATGTATGAAGGCATTTTCATTTGAAAGCAGGCTAATTGGATTCGTTAAAATAAGATTAAGAACAACTCTCCACTAAAGTGAATAAATCGGGTATTTGTTTATAAAACTTATTATAAAAATAAATATTGTCATCATAGGTTAAATAATCATATCAGGTCAAACCTTAAAACTGATTTTTTTTAAATATATTCGAAATTTCTTCGATTTAATTTAAAAACAAAAACATGTACGCCTAAAAAAATGTTTTTAATCTCTAAATTATATTTGAACTGTTTCGTTATTATTTTTTACATAACAGGATTAAAAGTTTTACATGCTTCATTCAAAGCTACTAAAAATAAAACCATAAATATGGATAATTCTGAAAAATTCAATTCTTTTCATTATGTTGTTTATAAAAACAAATAAAATATTCGTGTCACTTGACATTTTTAGTAAGAAACAGATATTTTACAGAAAAATTGTATTTTCTAAATATTAAGGTTTCTAAAATCAAATCTAAATCCGGTTTCTATAATCTTAAACAAATTTTTAAAATTGTAAATGGCCTCTATGCAGATTGCTTACTTTAGGGTTTAAAATTTTAGTGCGCTACGCTTTATTTTATAGAATTACGTGCTTTACTTTAGAAATACCACTGCTGCAATTTGTTATTCACTGGTCTGGTTTGAATCGTTTTCCTTATAAAACCGTATTTGAATAAATTTAGCAAGTAGGTTAAAATTTGATTATGCATTCAAGTGAAGGTAGAGTGCATATGCATTTTAAGGGGTCATTAACTTCTTTAGGTCCGATTTACTGTTTCTGGCAGTTCACCAGGTTAACTCATTCTAATTTGTATTACCTCTTTGCACGAATTGTATTATTTGTTGTGCTTTTACTATTCCAAGTATGCTGGCCAAAATTTTCCATAATGTTTACAAGTAACGTCTTACTTGAAAAGATAATATTTTTTATTAAGTACAATTACAATGTGTTTAATTAAAACAAGAAAAAATAGTTGCAAATCCTATAGTATAAAGAAGTTACATTTTTAATTCATCAAGAGCATCCACAATCACATGCTACGCACCAGTGTATTTTTTTTATTTGTGGGGGGAAATAATACAGTTTAAAAAAAAACAAATATCGAATAACTATTTTTTTACTTCTTAATTGTTTCTGGACATTTGATTGAGGGTAATACTAGATTTTGAAATCTGAGAAAAAGTAAATAAGTATTATCAGTTGGTATCTAAAGTTATATAAAGAGAATTTTCCTAATTTTCTTGAGAAAATTCGAAAACATTAGCAAAAATTCAAATCGTTTTTGAAGATATTCAAGATTTTTTGAAGTTTCCAAGAAATTATTAATTTTTGATAATGTTTTGGTGTTTTAAAATATGTTCAGTCTTTTCAAAATTTATAAAATTTCTAATTATCTTTTACACTTACTCGAAATATTCTTAAAATTTTGAAAAATCGTTACCGATTAAAACAACAAATGGTCTAAGTTTACTGAAAGTATTTGTGCTGCGCTTACTGAATTTTGGCTAACCTAGCTGCCCTTTTCTAGCTCACCTGACCTCACCAAAAATATTTATTTTACGCTCACCAAACTTCAGTGAACCTAGACACAGCTTTTCTAGAAATCTTAAGAAAAACTTTTTTATTCTCTTAAAACTTATTAAAATTCTTAAAAAGCTTCTTCCTTTTATAAAAATATTGGGAGTCCTTTTAAATGTCTTTAAATCCTTTTAAATATTTATAATTTATAGATTTCTCAGGATTAAAATTATTTTTGTATCCTTCCGAAACTTCTGAATATTTTTTAAAATTATTTAGTATCCTTAAAAGAATTTCAATCCTCCTAAATTAAAAAGCATGACTTTAAATGTTTCAGATTTTTTTCCTAACATATTTTTTAATCTTTAAAACGTAAAATTAATAATTTAAAATAAAGCATAAATAATGTTAAAATATCCCAGAAATCTTACATCCGGTACTGTTAAGCGGTACCGGCAATTTTTGTTAACAAATTATTTCCTAATATTATTGTATTATTTATAATTAAAATATTATCTTTTATCAATAATATTTAATAACATTTAATCATATTTTTATTGTAAAATGAGACTGCGTATTTGGAAATTTTAATTTTCAAACTTGACAGTGGAGAAAATTTATAATCGTTATCAATAGATAGGGCAGACTGGGTAGGGAGAGGACAATGAAGTTAACACGGGAAACCCGATTTTCTCGTAAGTTATATGGTTTTAAAAACTGTGCTTTTTATGAATATGTTAAAAAAACTAATACGGCAGTTTTCAAAAATACAAAAATGTAAAGTTATACTAAATAGGACGAGAATACAGTAATGTTGAAATTTAATACATGAATTCTGTTATATTAAGGGCATGTGATACTTAGAAAATTAATGATTTTACCAGTTTAGGTTCCCCGGGTTTTTCCCTAGCATAATAAATATTTTGTCTTAAAAATTTTGGAAATGATAGCGAATATGATAACGGACGTCCCTCCACACTTTCTTTGTGGGGTAATTCAAAAACGGTTAATATTGCTAAATTTGATTAATTTGCATGGCGCTTAGCAATTAGTATAGAATTTATCAGCGTTAGATTTCCTGGAGTTTTTTCCTAGAATAATAATTCTTTTGTCTTCAAAACCTGGGAAACGATAGCGAATATGCTAATGGACGTCCCTCCACACTTTTTTGTGGGTTAATTCAAAAAATATAATTTTACTGAATTTGATGTATGTGTGGATTTTGAGATTGTATGTGTTAAATTCTCTCCCATCATTATTCTAGAGTGCTTACCGACAGAGTCGGTACGATAGAGACTTACATTATCGGAATAACAGAGAGCTGAAAAACGACCCTAACCTACCCTCAAAAAAGAGTCGAGGGACGTCCGAATTCAATTTTTAAACATTTTCATCTTTGTGAGAAAAAAAGCCAGGGGAACTGTACCCGATTGACCACACGACGAAGTATCGCATGCCTTTAAGGAAATTTGAAATGAAAATTATAATATTAATAATTATTATTTATTACATTATTAAGTGTTCATATCTAACTTATATCTAAAAATATCGTATCAGATTTGCAAAAAACCAGTAAATTTTAATGCTCTAGAAATTCGAAGATCAAGTCATATATATTATAAAATGTAAGTGTAACTTCTTAAGTATTTTATATTATCTTATTTCCTGAAAAGTTGTTAATTTTATTTTTCGAATCTTATTTTTAGTAAGATAAATATTTAAGACGATTTAATTTTGATTAAAATACAGAGATTAGAAAAGTATTAACATTAGAAAGAAATTGAGACATTTATTTTCCGTCACAAAAAAGTTTATATTTCTGAATTTTTGCTTTTGTATGCGTTAACAAAATATTTTTTTAAATATACATATTTATATATTTGTAATATCTTCGTAGAGGGGAAGTTTTTTTAGAATTTTTCTAAAGTTCAGAAAACTAGTAAGCTATCCTTATTATTTTTAATTATTATTTATAATTGAAATAAATATTTGCATTAAATTCATGTCATTCGAAATACTATGAAAAATTACTTTTTTATTAAAAATATAATACAAATTTAAAGGGCACCTTTTCTAATTTGTATGTCGATTCGTATTTAATCGTTCAACACATTTATTTTGCCCAAAATTAAAGCACATTCAGAATATTCAAAAAGTAACATACATTTCAGTATTTTACTACAGACGGCTTGTTGCAATCACACAGTGTAGCAACCAATGAGAGGTTTAATAAGAGATTAGAAATTCAGAATGTACGGGTTTCAATTAATTCAGATATCTAACTTTTTCTTCTGAATGTTTAAAATTGGAATGCATATAACGTATCTCGTAAATGGAATGAGATACGCCAAAACAGACAAGATTTTTTAATTTAACTTCAAAGTAGCATATTAATATATAAGTTCTAATTATAAATATGTATAATGATAAAATTCATAAAGTAAACAAAATTGTTATTAATTTGAAGAAAATTTTAAAAAGAGAGCGGAGTTGGTTGCGGCCATGTACTGTAAATAACTCTGCCCGGCAAGTACGTGACGAATACAATAGGACCATTATATGAGGATCCCATCACTTGTCAGTGCCGTTAGGTGCTGAAAATTGGCAGAACCAACCACTGAAACAGCACTGACCAGTGGATTTTCAGTGCTTGTTCATTGACAGGGACATACAATGAACCTTTATTTAAATGCTATTTGAATAAGATTCTTAATTATTGAATGTCGAAACCTACGAACTTTTCCCCATAGTTGAATGAAGTTTACACATTAGTAGGTGACATGATCAGCATGAATGGACCTAATAATAGTATCTTAAACACTAAATATAAACTTGAAATCATTTTAATTTGCTACAGGTTAAAGCGTAGGTGGATGCCCTAGGAGCGTAGGTTAAAGCTCAAATGGAACTTCAATAACCACCGCAAGTGGCGCTGCTCGGTTTCAATATGGTTGGTTTGCCGTAGCACCTTGTTCGCACATTGTGGTTCCTGAAAGTCACCCCTCATTGTAGAGGCTTTGGATCTTACTGAAAAAACGTAAGTACCTTTTTTTACTTCTCCTTCAACGATTCTTTGTAACAGAATAAGTGAAAGTTGAGGATGAAAGCTTTAATTTCAACGGAGAAATTCCAAGAACGTCGAACCCGGTGTGTGTGTTCCGCTCGATCAATAAAACGATGGGGGTGGCATGTTTTGACGGTATACGTGTATCTTTAAAACGAATGAATACTGCGTATCTATCCTCACCCAACTCCCCCTCTCCGTTTTTGCACATCGTTTCTCCTGATTGAATTATCTTTTTATTTGAATTCCTCTCAATGTAAAATCCTTTTAGTTGCTATCCATTTGGATTTGAATTTCTTTCTATTTACCTTCTTCTTTTTGAATCTCAGCTGTATGCGAGAAAAGTACATAAGAAAATTGCAAAAACTGAACAATATAAAGAAAAAACTCTTGTAAGAATTCTGGAATATTTGAGAGAATTGATGCCAGTGAGTGGAAAGAATGAATGAAAGGAGAGATACGTGTTCCTTTAATTTACTAAGTGAGGTGTCAGTGCCGCAGTAGAGAAAATATGAAAGGTTCAGACACGCAAAAAATGTACCCGAATTGTCATTGGCGAGAGAGAAGTTTTGAGAGAGAAGCTTCGAAAAACCTGTGTTGCATGTTTCATTTTGACTAATGAAGATAAAATTTGAAAGAATTTGCTTTCTGCGGATAGGTAATGACCTCGATCTCTTGTGATTAGAAACCCCAGTTAAGTGCTGTGTTTCATTCATTTTAGTCTGACACTGAAATCTGGCCACTCCCCTTGATTTTCTCGTTTCCTTTTTTCGCTAACCCTTCTTCAGTTACGACGAATCACGGATTTTGCGACGTAGCAAAAAGTGGCACACGTCTCCCAGCCTTCAGTAACGTTCCTACATGTATTTGTTAAATACATATCTTTTTACTGTAGGAAGTATTTTCGCGCACTTGGCTTTTTTAACCCAAATTAATACGGAGTGGAATTCTTAACCATTTTTTTCTGCATATTACGTAGTGTGTGTTTTGAAGATTTTAGAATCCCCTATCTTCTTGAAACGATGTGGTAACAAAAAAACAATTACCTTCACCCCCTAATTGCGACATAACTTTCTGCTATCTCATTTGTTCGTTATAAATACAAACATTTCTATTTGTGCAAAAATTTTCGCCCCTTTTTTATTCGTTCTATTTTTATGTGTATTAAGTGTCCCATTACCCATATTCAAGAAACCTAATTTATTTTGGTATTTCCAAAAATTCTAACTTCATAATATAATTTATACTTATATACTTACTTATACTTATAATTTATACTTATACTATAATTTATAATTTTACAACTTTTGCAAAAAGCCAAGATCAAAAATGATTTGTTTTTATGTCCAACAAACTCGGATACATTTTTCACAAAAGCATTTGTACTTTTCTTTAAAAATACTAAAATAGTGAAACATTGTTTTATTTAATTGTTTTAAACTCAGATTTATGAAGAAACAATATAAGAAGAAATGTATTGTATCTAACATTAAAATTATAATCATTTATATAAATTTGATATCAATAATAAATTATAAATGTTTATAACATTATTATTTTGTTGAAAATAGAAATTTTTTAACCTGGAAAAGGGAAGGAGGGAGTTCTGTCACTCCGAGTCCTTTTCGAAATTTAGAAATTACCAATAATTTCTATTTTTGGAAATTTGGTTACTATTATTTTAAATTTAGGTCGGAAATTTCAGTGTCGAATATTTTAGAGGATTTAATCGTATTCAACACTTCAAAATACTTTGGTACACGTGGTTTGAACACGATGCGATTTTTACATATTTTTAATTTTTCAGATTTTTCAGATTTTTCAGGAGTTTTTTAGGGCAAATATGAACATTTTTGGGTCACATCTGAGTGATATTTTACTTTTCGATTAAAAAGATCTTCCAAAAGGTTTCCTACAATTTTCCCAAAAATACGGAAAACTCATAAAAGCAAACAATTACTAATTATTTTCTCGCAAGTACGGTTTAATTTTTTTTTTGTCATTGAAAACATTACACAGAAAAAACGCAACAATTTTTGAACCTATGCCAAATTTATCAAATCTTTTCAACCTTATACAAGTTCTTCATTCATCAAAACTTAAAAACTGTCAACCTATCTGTAGTGGCCAAAACTAATATTTAAATTTTGTTATTCATGGGTTATCCTGATAGAATACCTCAAGTTTTTCACATATTTCAAAAAATCAAAATTTTAAATTATATATTATTTTATTATTTTAAAAAAATAGAAGGAACCCACCTTTATAATAACAAGAGTATAGTACGCATGAACCCTTCATCTCACTTGGAAACCGTTTCGTGAAATATAGACGACCGCTAACATCAAATTTGTGAAAAATTGTTTATCAGCACATGCATTAAAATGGTGATATTACGTGCCTATAAAACGCATATCTAATAAAGAAACTGACACTTGGCGCACATTTTACAAACACGTAAAGTTGCTATTTCCATGCATTTTTTAGAAAAATATAGTATATGATAGTGCGAAAAACTATTCCAATCGTTTCACATTTGTACCACTTGTGGAATATTCAACTTCTCGCACTTCTTGCACTATATTATATCATGGTATTGTGTGGTATAAATTTATGCCCTCTGAAATTTTATTTTCGGAAATCGCTCCCCTCAATTCGTTCGTTTCCCGTAAAAATAAATTTCACATTTCCGTGGAATGATACTAATACAATAATATATAATAATATATATGAAGAAGAAGGTCCTAGGGGGCTCAGTTGGTCAGACGCTCGGACTTCACCTCAGAGGTCCCGGGTTCGATCCCTGAGCCAGTACCTCTGGAAATTTTTCTTCGTACCTTTACCGAGGTTCTGGTGGTTCCGAACCCACCTTAAGTTCTGTCAAATATGTCGGGGGCACACTTCTCTCATCATATCACTTAATTGCATTATGAAAATGCGTCCGTGACTGATGATATATACCGGGACAGCCCCGTGCAAACTATTCTAAATAATATATAATCCAACTCCAGTGTTCAGAGATTTTGAAAAACGGTTTAAACTATATATGGGCAGGTAGAGATTTTATTCTGATGAAATATTGTAGTTTTATTAACTATTTTAGCTATTAGATACATCCCAAAATAAAAAAAAAATAATATTGCACTAATTAAACCAAATGAAAACTCAAATGGGCTAGTCTGCGTGGCGCAGACAGATGTAACCTCATATATTTTGAACCACTTCCAAAAATTTCCACACAATATTTACAACTTTGAAAAAATATACCCGCTAAATATGAGCCTTTAACATAAGATTTTAAAATGATTAAGCTTAGTTTTCTAAAAAATGGTCACTTCTTAAGGGATATTCAAGGAATAAATCTTACCTAATAACTATTAATTTTAACTAACCAGATCTCCGTGTATTGTATCCGGCAAATGCCACAAAAGTTACTATTTATCGAGATAAATTATATAGTTGATATAAATTAAT
>JAAAKG020133654.1:0-14101 GCA_010014905.2 Druon quercuslanigerum | reverse complement strand
TTTTTCTAGATTTATTTATAGTTCTTTTTCCCTTTTATTATATTTATACATTCATTTTAAATAATTTTCAATTTATTATTATTTTTTAATTTCATATATTTATTAGTATGTATGTATGTATGTATGTAATGTATATTTAATCTCTCCATTTTACGGGTTTGACGGCCTCCGCTCCCTGCATATACATTTAAAATTCCATCCTTAGTCAAGCTTAACTGCTACTTACATTCTACTATTTTGCCTTTTGTAGTATAAGCAAAAGTAATATTAATTCTAAAAAATGAGCGGTTTTCCAGGGTTTCTGTTTCCTTTTACCATAAAAATGCATTTTACACGAAATTCAAAACAAATTTTTTGCACATCACTCCCTGTCCATTGCCATCAAAAATGCACCTCACGCACTCATCGGCACTCAACTGTCCATCTTCCTCTCCTGTACATCTCTCTAATGCATGTGCCCAGGATTCCATTTCGTATCCACATGCTCTTCATAGATTCTCCTCTTCATCCATCCAATATCTCCCTGCTCTCACTCATTCTCCCATTCTAATCCGCACAACTCTACTCCATTTATCTTCCTTTTTTATTTTTTGCAGGTATTCGGGTTTCGTCAGCCCTTTTACCATCATATACCATCTATGATACCTCGAATCCATAATCTCTGTCCATATCTCTTCTCCTGTTTTACTACTAGCTCTAACTCTATTTCTTGCTATTCCATAACCCCTTCTCATATATTTGAAACAATTCTCATTTTTCTCCTTCCTTCCTCCCATTTTGAATGTCCCAAATTGCCTCTCGCCTCATTGTTCCGAACTTCGCCCAAAAATGTTTGTGTTATTCTGATTCTCTCTCCCCTTTTTAGCTTCTCTTCAAACTTTCAGGCTCTCTTAATTTGTCTATTAACTATTTTTTCCCTCCCGAATTCTTCCCTCAACATGTATCCTGGGCAACTCCAGCTAACTCCCATTACTCATCTCAAAAATCGCTCATGCATGCTCTCAACTTTCCTGTGTTTCTTCCATCCCCAGATCCCCACTCAATAACACAACACCGCCGAGACCAACGCATCAAACAACCAGACCTACATTCTAGAATCGTCCTTGAAGCTTCCCTTCCCTATAACGCATATTTGGCCCATCACTTTACTCGCACATTCAATTCTTTTACTCCTATACAATTTCAACTTAATGTCCATTCATCTTCCAAAAGTAATTTATTTATTTTTTATTTCTGAAGCACATCACCTTTGTTTTATCTACGTTCACCCTCAGATTTTTTGATCCCACATACTCTTCGAAGATTCTGATCATCAGATTTTTCTCCTTTCCTTCATATGCTAACAGAACTAAATTGTCCGCGTATGCTAGAAAGTATAGTTTGCTATTTTCCAAAACCGTTCCTCCTTTCCAACGGGCACCCTTGCCTTAGAAAACCTGCCCTCTTTTCTTTCCTATCTTCATCCTAATCCTGGTTTCATTAAAAATTTATTTTATACTCTCCACCAACTTTTCCTCTACACCCCTCTCTTTCATTGCGTGCAATAGCAGTTTTCCTTTCACTGAGTCAAACGCAGCTTTGAAATCTACGAAAGAAGCGACTAGTTTCCCTTTCTTTCTCCCTAAGTTTCTGTTAACTAAGTAGTTAAGTACGTAGATGTCGTCTGTAGTTCCCATCCCTTTTCTAAATCCCGTCTGATTGTGTGGGGTACTTTCCTTTTGTTCTACCTGACTCTCCAATCTTTTTCTTAAGATTTCTGCATATATTTTATAGCCGACTGGCATGAGGATGATCCCTCTGTTTTCCTCAACCTTCTTTCCTTCCCCTTTTCTGACAAAAAGTACCATCAGTCCTGTCATTCACTCTTCCGGCCACCCATCTCCTTTCCAGACCATGTTGCAGATCTTCCACATCCCATCCCTAATTCCTTCTCCACCATACTTAATCGCTTCTTTCTACATCCATCTTATCCTGTCGCCTTGTTTCTTTTTAGCCTATTTATTGCATCATCCACTTCCTCTCTTGTGTGTCTTTTACTTTCCAGCATCTTCTTATGTTCTCTTTTTCTCGTGTTATACACCTCCTTCTCCAATTCCCCTTTTCTCCATTTTCTTACACACTCTTTCATCCTTTCTTCACTCAACCAGCATTCTTTGTCCTACCAGCCTCTCTGTACCCCTCCTTTTTCTTCTTTAGTACCCAGCTCATTCTTTACCTTCTCAATCAACCCCTTCAACCTTTCAATTAACGAGTTTACTTCCTCCTCTTTTTCATACCTAACGTTCTGCTTTTCAATCTTTTGTTTAAAATTATTTAATTTATCTACCCCCCCCCCCAAGATTCCCATTTTCGTGTTCCTTTCTTCCCCTATTTCCTTTCTCCCTCTGCCGCGCTTATTGTTGCCTCCTTTTAGTATGGCTATCACCAGGAAGTGCTTGGACCCTAATTTATTCCGTACCTTCAAACTCCCTACCATATGCCGCATTCTTTTTTCAGCTAAGATGAAGTCTATTACTGTTTTTTCCTTTCCTATGAATGTGACCTCCCCTTCCTCATCTCTTTTCATGTTGCCATTACATATAAACCATCCTGTTTCTCCTATCACGTCTAGTAACTTCCTCCCTTCCTGGTTCGTCTCCCTATGTTTGGAGTTCCTTATATATGCCTCCTTTTCTACATACTAAATCCCACCACTCTATTCGCCAGTCCATGAATTTAAGTCCCCTCCTATTAAAACCAATTCTTCCTTCTTTTTCTCCATCCACCTCCTTATCACCCTCCAGCCTTCTTCTTCCCCTCTTCTTCTATATACATGAACCACCGCTATTTTGACTTTCCCAACTGTAATCCTTCTTACCATTATTCTATCATTTTCCTCACAATCGCAATATTTTCTACCTTTTACTGCTAATACTTTTCTCACCCCTGACACCATGCCTCCCATCCATCTCCCTTAAACATGTTTTTTTCTTGCTTTTTGCATTGTCCACAAATAACCTTTCGGCAACAGCCTTTTTATCCCCTTCCACTCCTTCTCATCTGCCCAGGTTTCACTCATCATGATCACATCCCAGTTTTCTAACTAAAACCCCACCCCCAAATCCTTTATTCTTGTTCTCCAAACCTGACACATTCCCGAAAGCTATTTTCACGTTTCTTTCTTCCCTTCCCTTTTATTTACTTGTCACTTTTTCCGCCCTTGCCGATTGGAAACCCCTTTGTTTTCTCTCTCAAAACTTTTTTTTTTGTTGCTTATTTCTCTTCATTGTTCGCTCCCAGCACCACTCCTCCCCATTAATCCATAACCTGTCTCTCCCAATTCACACCATGTGCCCCTTTTTTCTCTCTACCAAAGCCCTTCTTCCTCTCAATAATTTTTTCCCTTCCATACTTTTCTTTTTCTCCTCCTGACTTCCCACTTTTACTAGAAACATTCCTTCTTTTCGCTCCTTTGTCCCTCCTATTTGCTTAACTCCCTCTACCCTTACCTACACTCTAATGTCTCTTAAAAGATTTTTTATTTCCTGTTTCGCCTGTTTCGCTCTCCACTTTCAACCCCTTAAATACTAGGTTATTTTTCGTTTTTGCCCTTTCTTCCCCTTCCTATCTTCTTTCAATCTCACTCAGTCTTTTCTACAGTCTTTCATTTTTACTCTGCGCGTTCTTTTCATTCCCTTTCACTATTTCTTCATTCTCTGTTTGTTTCACCAAACTCAACCTCTCTCTGTCTACTCTTTATGCTTTATAGTTTACCCCAAACCTTTTCTTTTTCCTCCTTCCATCGTTTATCCCATTCTTCCCACTTTTCTCTGACCTTTTTCACTTCCCCTCTTACATCGTTTCCCTGTCTGTTCATATCCCTATTTATATCGTCGAATCTCTTTCTATTTTCTTCTCTAAACCCTTTTATGAGAGCTTCTAATTTTTCAAACATCTCCCCATCACCCTTTTCTCTTTCTGGTGTTTTCCGTTTAATTCTCACTTTCTTATTATCCATGTCCCTTTCTAAAACATCGTCCCCTACCTCTCTTTTTATTTTATCCTCCCCTTCACTGCTAGTCGTGTTTGCCTTTTTTCCATTCATCCAGGCTTATATTCGAACCTGTGCTGCCTACCTTGTTTAAGTGTTGTAGGTTTAAGAGCCTTCCGCGTTGTTTGCACGCTTCTGAGTCTTTTTTCGCTAATATCCCCTTCCTGGTGGACTAATCGGACCTTTCTTCACCACTGCTGTCACGGCGACCAACGTCCCCCTTCCCACCACTGCGCACGCTTTCAGCAACTTCCTCTCTCGTTGCCACTACTGCTTGCTGTTCTGGGCGATCGTCCAGTAACTGCTGCCCTCTGGCGCCAGTTTGTGGACTTCGCATCATCTGCATCATACGTTACCACCCAAAGCTCTGTGACGTTTCCCGCCTTAATCACCTAACTCTTACCCCCCTTTCTGCGCAACTATTTTTCCAACTCCTAATCTCAAAGACTTCACACACTCCAAATTTTCACTTCAAACCACTGACTTTCACCATTTAGACCTTTGCCTTCACTCAACCTTATTCCTTTACACTCGATCTCTAAACTCTCTGCCTTTTTTGCATCCATTAACCCTTATTCTCTTTACCAAAGCCAAAAAACCATCACTTGACCCAATACAGTGCTTTCGCGATCGGTACCGGAAACGAAAACCCATAAATTATTAGTAAATTATGTGTTATTATTTATTATATTTATTTAAAAAAATATATATACATGTGTAATTAATACAACCTTAAATCATTTATATTTTACATTTCACAATTATACGGAAAGAAATCAGAAAAATTTGGAACGAACATAAACAGTGGGGCACAGATGAACATTCGGAAAGCATCGGAATAAGATAATGGGACACTGCAACACTTATACAGAAAGAAATGGGAAACGTTCAGAAAGAAGTAAACGCAGTAGGAAACTTCGAAGATAGTTCGGAAACACATCGGAAACTTTCAGAAACAAAGAAATTCCCGTTTCCTCTGCTAGTGTTCAAGATTTCAACGAAAAATTCCTTTACTCACGTAGTCGTGGGTGACACTGAGCTGGTGCATCGCCCTGGATCTCTTTTCGTCTGCCTGTACGTCCACTAGACAAAAGTACTCAAGTAGACGAGGGGAGGCTCAGTACTATTCGACCCACGCATTGGTTAACATCTCTGTCATTGCGCTCGTAACCTTATACGTATTAACTTGAGTTATAGCAGTTTTTGCCTTAAATTCTTTAATATTTATAACAGTGATTGTAAGTTTCTGGATATCTTTAGTCAATGACTGAAGGTACAATAAACGGACGTTTTTTTGTGATTTAAACAGTGTTAATTAATTCCGAACCCACTTTCGTAACGTATACGTTAGTGTTACTTTCCGCATTGATGCAGAATCAGCAGACGTTTTTTAAGTGAAAATCATACAGCTAGGGTTTAATATATTGTATATTAAATAGAAGATATTATATATTTTCCCGTAATATCTATATATATAACGGAAATAATGTAAGTTATTATTTTTAACAAAATAGTTAATCGTTTAACCCTGTGCGTGAATTTTGTACTAAACAAACAACTCCCCAAAATAATGCACAATTATATTAAAATCTGGCCCCTGTCAAATTGAATGAAATTGCAATATATTATAGCTTAAAGCCTCTTGGTCAAAAAATTCTAATTGGTACTAGTCCAAAAAATCAAAAGTTTTCGAGATAGGTGGGGCTGAACGAGAAAAATATGACCGCAAGCGAATCTAATGTCCCGCTTGAAGCTTGAAGATAAGGTGCAGATTTTTCAATAAACTGTGATCAGCACAATCTCTGACAATGCTAAAAACACTGGTAAGACCAGTGCAGCTAATAAGAGCAACAAAATGGCGCTGTTCTGGTAATAATAGGCGAAATCATGGCGCTGCCCTGACAATGTAAATACTGTTCGAAATATTAAAGGTGGAAGATACAAACCCCAAAACCACATACACAAACCCACAAACCCGAAAAACCTGTGACATATAGTAAATTCGTTTATATTCTAACTAATTTACTTGCTCTTTACCAAACCCAGTAATAACCAACGAGTTTTGTATTTAACTATGTAGCGTGCGACGCTGCGTCATCTGGTAAAATTTATATTTTGCTATGAACGCTACAAACAAAGAAACTCGTATCTTCCTCATTATAATGTAGCGGATTACAGCGACCGAGGGTGAGTTTTAAGAAGAGTTAAATAGATTTGTGAATATTTGAGAAAAGTTGAGGAGCGTGAAGAATTGACTTGATTTTCCCTGAGTTATCGCGATATCCTAAGATCTGTAGAAATTTCGCCTGACAAACAAATAATTACCATTTAATATAATGTGAAAAAGAAACAATATTTAGAGGTGTCGTAAGTTCCACGAAGTAAAACGCGCATTTCCTATAAGGAAAAAAGACGCTTTTGTAAATTTTATCCAGAATCATAATTTTTAAGTTTATGGAATTGAACTTAAAAATTTATTTGAACAATTTCGTATTGTCTTTATCAAATTTCTCGGAGAATAGAGTTCCAAACTCGCATTGTTTTTCACCATTTTTAAACTTTCTGTAAAATTTTTAATTATAGTAAGCTAATGCTTAAATAACATTAATTACTTAATTTAAACATTAATCACCTGAAAGTTGAAGTTTTATTAAAAAATTTCCATTCTTTGTCCATTTTTCAATAAGAGTTGGTTAAATAATAAAATAATGATAACAGCATTGATTGTTGAGGCAATTCATTCCCAAGCAAAAATTCCAATATGGATCTGATCGGGGCTATACCGGGCAGAATTTGGCCTAAATAGGGCTATCTAGATGGAGCCAGACTCGAAATGAAACGCGATACCCGATCAGGGTCCAAGTGCAGCACATATTGAATTTATTTTTATTATTCTTAATTAAAAGGGATTTTTGAATAAAACAATATTCAAATCGTATATATCACCTCTTAAACTAAAATTTGAGAATATAAAAATAATATTATCAAACAGATCACGATATAAAAACATTGGAGTATGTAAGATTAGAAACAAAATATTTTTCAAACATCTTTTTGTGGAGCAAACGGAAAAAGTCGAAAGACGCAACATAAGAACCAACAATTGTGTATGATAAAGTATTAAAGTATTTTGAAATACATTTTTGCTCCTAATTTCTATATTGACCTTCAATCTTATAAGTTATTTTTCAAGAAGCAGATTATAATACTGCACTGGATCTTTAAGTTACACAGGCCGACAAAATTTGACAAAAGTCAAAAGCCAGGAAGCCGACCAAACATTTCCGAAGGATTTTGATGCACTGAATCCGAATCCGAACTCGAAATTGCTCCTGTACGTCAGATTTTCCAGATATCCTAACCTAAATGTGCAAAAAACGCGTTTTTTAGCTGTCTTTAAGGTTTTGTAACTGTACAAGAAAAATGTCTACCACAAAGCTAATACGGCATTTAAAAGCACTAATCTTCCCCTTTCAAACTTACTTGGATTTATTAAGATATCTTTATTTTTCACCAAAATATTGTAATTTGAAGTTTTTTATTTTAGCGTTTTAACCCATTAATTGCTGAGGTGTTCCGATTTATACAACGCATTCTCTATTGCTGACGGTACGATATTTTTTCTTCAAACTATTATCTCAGGGGTTTTCAAGGGTGCCCTTTCTATTGCCGGTGTCAGTTTTTTGTTATAACCCCTAAAAGATCCAATATGGCGGACACAATTTAGGACTTTAAAAAAGAACAAAGGATCCCGCACAAAATACCAAGAAAAAAGCATGCAGTCGTTTGGAACCAAACTTCGCATATTGATAAAACAATAAAAAATATGGAACCCGTGTCTTTTCATTTCTACGGAAGCCGCTTCCTAGGGGTAGAAACCACCTCTACCCAGCCACAAGCATGCTAACCCACCTGACGCTAAAATAAAAAATTTCAAATCACAATATTTTAGTGAAAAATAAAGATATCCTAATAAATCCAAGTACGTTTGAAAGGGGAAAATTATTACTTTCAAATTCCATATTAGCTTTTTTGGTAGACATTTTTCTTGTTCGGTTACATAACCCCAAAATCAGCTAAAACGCGTTTTTGCACATTTAGGTTAGAATATCTTAAAAACCTGACGTACAGGAGCAATTTTGAGCTCGGTCTCGGATTCAGCGCATCAAAATCCTTCGGAAATGTTAGGTCTGGTCTCTGGCTTTAAAATTTGTCGGCCTGTGTTATTTTTACAAAAGTAAATACACTACAATGTTTATGACGTCACTGTTGATCTAATTCGTTTTTACATTCAACATAGTAAATATTAATTCGGCTTCTTTTCTTATAAATAAATAAACTCATTTCGAAGTTAGGTTTCATCTTAACATACTTGATTTTGCTTACTATAGTCTTCAATCCGTAATTCAGGAATATTTTGAAGTATAAGATGTCTACGCTCTCTTCTTGTGCTCGCTTTTGGCATTTTTTCACTAATATTGTCACTTTTTCAATTATTAATTGAAATATTTTAGACGTTTGACACTTTACATTGAAACTTGGGAGATTTGAAATTAACCCACTTTAGGCCCCAAAATTAATGGGGTGCCATTTACTGTCAAGATTGGCTGTTAAGTCAGGGTCTATAGGGGGCCAAATTTAACATCCACAACATTGTGTGGCCGATCTGGCCCAAATCGGAAATAACGCAAATATTTGGCAATTTCTGCACGGGTTATTCTTTTGAATAACATTTAATTCGAACAATGTTAGAAAGTTGCAATTTTTTCTTCATTTCTCAAAGTATTTGTCTACCGTTCACTTAGTGTGAGTTATAATAATGAATTTAATGTAGCAAAAGTAATTATTAAAAGAAGTTATTATTGTTCATAATTATCTTCTCCTAGATAATTGGTGAAAAGCTCCGGATTTGTTTGCAATATTAAACTTTTTGTACAGTTGTCACTAAGAGCGTTAGAATAATGAATGAAATGTAACAAACGTAATTTTTAGACAAATTTTTCTTACGCATAACTATATTCTTTTACGCTGATGGTGGATTATTGCGTTTTTTTGATATTTTCCAGTTTTTGTAAACTGTTCACTTAGAACGAGATAATAATTAATACAATGGATCAAACGTAATTATTTAAACCATTTATTACATTCTTTAATTATCACTTACTAGAGCAATTTTAGAAAGTTACTTTTTTTTAATTATCATTTTTCCGTTGAATGTTTAGTTAAGCACAAACAATAAATATGAATATTAATTAAAACCAAAAGGCTGTCAGTAGATTATTATTATTATTACACCATTAAGCCATTTCCCTTTCAGGGTAGGCGTGACTCACTCAATGGGGAAGGGAGTAATGTGAGGAAGGGATTGTAGAATTTTTAGATTGACCTAGAGTTCTCGTGTTATTTCTTCAAATAACACGGACAGCCTCAATTCGATCGTACATCTAACAATCATATCCCGGAACTTAGTCCATGCGCCTTTGGTTCTTATAAGTGCCTCCCAAGTTGCCTAATCCATGCTTTCTATTATCTTCTGTTGGAAATCTATTCGCAAATCCGGTTTCTGTAGGTTCTCAATTTGGATTCGCGTTTGTATTGTTCTCTTGGTTCTCTTTTTTCACCATCCCCGACCGCATTTATTTTGAAGATCAGAAGGTAATGATAATTATTGCATTCAGACCCCCTCATTACCCTTGTATCTTGGACTAGTTCTATTCCCTCTCAGCAATAGCATATAACGGGATATCCCATCTGCCCCCATTTATCTCCCAGCTTATCCCAAGGATATCACAGGGATAACCCGACGGATATCCCGCAAGACGGAAATTTGGATATCCTACTTGGGGCATTTAAATATCCCGGTAACGTCCAAGGATATCCTGGATATCCTAGGATCATTGGCAGATAAACACATTTATTTTCAACAGAAAAAGATAACTTCTGAAGAAATACAGATTTTTTGCTTAACAAAGGAACAGCAGTTCAGCATAAAAGTTAAACTTTTAAATCACAAAAAAGCTTTACTTTCTGTAAAACGCTTGCATTTTCAAATAAAAACTATAATTTTTTAAATTATATTTTTATGAAAAAAGATCTTCTAACAATCGCTCGGAAGTTCTGTTGTTCGATTCCCAGTGGAGAGATTGTTAGAAGATCTTTTTTCATAAAAATATAATTTAAAAAAATTGTTAAAAAAATTATTTCGCATCTTGTCATAAAATAACGTTAACTATTTTCTGCTATTACAGATATCCTGTAAATTACTCTGATAATAAATACAACATCTAGCTTGAGATAGCGTATATTTTTGAAAAAGGATTTTTCTCTCGAACTCTCTAATAGCTTAATAGGCAAAGAACCCGACTGGAAATCGGAAGTTCTGTGGTTCGATTCCCAGTGGAGCGATTGTTAGAAAGCCTTTTTCATAAAAATATAATTTAAAAGAAAAGTTTCCATCTTTTCATAAAATGACGTTAATTATTTTTTGTTATTACAGATATCCTGCAAAAACTATATGCAATTACAAAAAAAAAATTTATTTTCAACCTTAATGAAGCATTTCTAACCAACATAGAGGGCATTTCGAACCCAGAACATTACTTTTCTACCAAAAATATGAAAATTTCCAACTGCCGCCAAAAAAAAATATTTTTATGAAAGCAGTATCATTTACCTAACACGTTGAATTTCGCAATACAAAAAACACACATAATAATTTTTTAAACAATCTTTTTCTTCCTGGTGATCAATGATCATATTGAATGTACATTTTCCTTGAAGTAACCGTCCCTTATTAACTGAAGTTTTGTGAGACGGACGTTATAAATATGAAGATAAAAAGCTAATAACAAAAACATTAACAAAACTCTTTCCGGACCATCCAGGAGGTAGAGATATGACGCTCTTTTTTTAAAGTGGTTCCCCAGTAGGACTCTTCCACTGTGCTCTTTAAAAACAAAAAATTTCGTATGCAGCAGAAAATCTGTAACATATGGAACTGTTTGCTTATATAGATCACAACAAATAGGGAAAGAATAACAATCCTTTTATACTAGATAACATTTTATTATTATACATTTTTCAATCACGCTTAAGAATATCACTCTTTGTTAATTTCACACTTTATTCATTTCACTTTTACACTTTTTTCCCGCACTAACTGTGATTTATCATACGCAATTTTTGATAATGCCTGCAGTTCTTTGGTTTCATTGGTTCTTCATCTTCTTCCTCCTCTAAAGCTCGCTTCTGAGCAGCAACTTTCTCAGCAGCCTTCAACTTCTTTTTCGCAGCTGTATCACGTCGATTAGCCAGTTTAGCTTCTTTTAACACCCTATTCTCGAAAGAACAGTGACTGTGTAACTTAGCTGTATACAACATGGATGTTGTATACAATCTGTGCTGATAACAGGAATGATTTTCATCATACCACTGAGGGTCCGTTTTATTCACAGCGGCAATAGCATCCTTCATCAGTGCATGTTGGATGTTGCAATGTCCCAAAATTCATATGTAGGCCTCCTCAGCAGAATCAGTTGCCAGCTATCTTTTGTATTGTACTCTCGACAATTAATGTAGCTATCGTTGACATCATTGCACCCTCCTGGGTGGTAGAGGCCTCCTGCATCAGGAGGCCTCTACATCTCTACGAGGCAAAGAATGTCACAGACAATGCTTCCAAGGTGCCACTTATCTCACTGGAGGGAGGTGATTCTGCAACTACCGGAGTTGTTTTTTCTCCTTCATTATCGAGGTCTTGACTTTCGGTTTCGTTTTCCTGTAGGTTGATGTCTTCCAGAGTTCCGCCTGTTTCATCCAGTCCTTGAGCATCATCTTCTTCGTCGTCGTCGTTAAGTGCACCTGCTTCAAAGAACTGCACCATTCTCTGATCGTTGACTTCTTCTGGGAGAATAACAGCGTTCAATTGCTCCTTCAGCAATGCTGGTGTTATTGCTGGCAAATAGGCTTCATCATCCCGTCCCACGTTGCCTTCACTTGACGTTACAACGTTCTTTACTGAAACCAAGCTCCGGAAGGTCAAGCGGACCATTCGACTCGAAGGGGGTTAATATTGAGCCCTCAGCGTCCTCTCAATCTGGTAAACAATTGCCTGATGTAATCTTGGTTGCACAACACTGTGCACAACTGAAAGTAGTCGTACTTTAGGATCATATCCCTGTAGAGGCTCAACAAACCTCGCACAGTTCCTACAAGGCCTTGAAAACAGGGCAACCTTTTGAGTATCCCAGTTTTTTAGCCTTTACATGGATAGTAACACCCCATTCAAGGAAGTCTCAAAAACTTTAATGCTCCCAGGATTTTCTTGGGACAAAGGTTTTTACAGGGGACTTTTGTCGTAAACGTTGCTGCTATTACAAACTTCTATTACGGAATTCATTTTACTAACAAACCATGCTGACTGTGCAATGGTTGTTGATTTTACAATCCCTGCTTTGTTTGCCGCATTCATGGCTGCTTCCATTTTTCCACATTTTTCTTACATTCTGCTTCTGAAACTTATTTGGAAACAGATGTTCACGCGTTATTTGTTCCAATGTATTGGAGTACTTACTTGCTTGATCAGCTTTCCATGTTCCGAGGACGTCCTCGCAAGAAAAGTTGTCTTCTTCAATTATAAGGACCTTATACTCTTTCCAGGCACTTGCGACGTTTTTTATGCAGCGAGGAAATTAATCGCAAGGATTCTTTTCTCTCCGTGCTAAAAAACGGGTTTTCCTCTGTAACTTCCAGTTTGCTGTAAGCTGATCTATTTGGACTCCCTTGGTGGCAAGCGAAAAGCTTTAAATCAGCTCCACATTCTTCCGATTTTTCGCAAGCTTGTTGCATTAGAGTAGCAACGTTTTGCGCGGAAACCCCATTCTGGGCTAAAGCGTAAAAAATTACAACTCGCCACCGATGAAATGGATCAAAGCCATTTAGTGTCATGGCAAATATTTTATTTGCACGTCTGTCACTTCTACCAAGGTGTCCAAGGTCTTCATATCCTTTTATAATGTCTATTTTTGAGTCGTACTCCAAGCGTTCTATGATGTACATTTCCTTAAATTTGTCAACACAACTTTTTGCGCATTCTGGCAAATCTTTTAAGATATCTTTTAAAGTTTTTAGTGCGGCAGGAAGAAATCCAGGATACACCTGTGTTGCAGCAACCAAACTTCTACCCAATCTTCTACAGTTTCGAGAAAATAGACTCCTCACATCCTCAACCGGATTGTACAGCATTCACCTTCAGCGATCCCTGTAAAATATATATAATGAAACATTTGTTGATTGCAAATGTAAAGCAACGAAAAGTAGCTATCAAGCAAATTCCGGAATCATAAAGCATTTATATCCATTTTTATTTTAAAAAGTAAAGCAGATTTTTAAAAAATTCACCAGAATTTAAAAGCCTCCAGCAGAGTTTAAAATAATTCATAAAAATACTAAAGAATTCAAAAGAATTTAAAAGAATTATTAAAAATTATACGGAAGTGAAAAGAACTCTTAAATAATTCTCAAAAGTTTCTATTTTTTGTTGTAAATTTAAATGTTTTTTTGAAAATTCACTTTTGTTCAAAATAAATCTTTACTTATCGCAAAGTAAATAATTCAGATAAAAATTTAATTTTTTGGTTGAAAATAAAACTATTCACTTTATAATTCACTTAATTGGTTGAAAGTTTATATATTCAGGGGACGAAAGGTGATGGAATCAATACTGCGATTCGGCAGAAGTTTCGTGCATCCTGAGGACACGGAGAGACCCAAGGAGGACCGCCTTCTGCATTTACCCCACAAGAGTTTTAGCGCATTATTTACACGCAGGGATATTTTTTAGGATATTAACGTCCAAGAGCGCCGATCATAAGGGGGATTAATTTAACAGAATATTCCGGGTACAATCGTCGGAACTCCCTTACAAGGTCTCTTTCTTTTCATTCTCCTTGATTATAATGTTTTCGTCATCTGGTGCCGAAAATTCGATAACGAACATGGTTCGCTTCTCGAAGTCAAGGAGAGCTATGTCAGGCCTCGAGTGTGCAACAGAAACAATTGTCGAGAATATAA
>JAAAKG020133653.1:0-14101 GCA_010014905.2 Druon quercuslanigerum | reverse complement strand
ACATGTATATTAAAGTTAATACACATGTATATTAAATTCACTAAACCAACGTATGCTACATTTCAGTAGCGGCAGTGTATATTTGCTTCACACACATGTGTATTAAACCTCGTACAGATTTTTCTAACGGTGTATGATTTAACAGCTTTTCCTTTTAAAAAAGAAGTGCTTTATTATTTTCTTGTAATAAAAAACTTTCAGGAAGCGAAATACGAAGCGATTCTCACTAAACTAATTTTTGTATGTTTACATTTACAATTTTTTGAAAATTGAGTTTAAGTTAGAGTCATCAACGGTTATACAAAATTAACATATTATATACAGAACGTCATTTGTCAAAAGTAATAAGTTCAAAATAAAAGCAATTTTATTTATATTTATCATTTTTTATTAAATAAGCTTTGTTTATAACAAATTCAAATAAGTTTGAAAATTATCAAAGCTATAGAACTTTCTTACCTCATCGTGAATGACGTATATTCTCCATGTTGATAAAAGAAAAAGAATACGATTAAGTGGTTTTACCTCAAAAGCGCCACGAACAAATAACACCTCCTTTTTCGCAAAAATGTAAGTTGTACCTCGTAATTTTCTAAATATCAAAACTGAAAATCAAAATAAATCACAAATTCGCAAATAAGCAACGTTTTATGCATACTTTTTTGAAGTGTGTGCTAGCAAACACGAAATGGCGTCAAAGGATATTGGAATATGAAATGGAACATGAAATGAAAATGAATTGGAACATGAATCGAACAAGATCGAGAATATAATCAGCCAATGAGATGAGAGGAATGACTACGAAATTACAATTGAAATGTATATATCCTCCAATTCAAGATTTAGAGAATTGAATTATAATTAAGTGAAATATTTTTACATTAAGATTAGTATACTATAAACAAAATAAAACTGTCAAAAATGAACTGGTGAAATTTTCAGAACGTAAATTCTTCATAAATTACATTCCTATTTTTTAAAATGTTATTACAAATTAAAGTACTAAATTCTTTTATTTATTTTCTATTCTCATAACCCAGTTCTGATAAAAAAGTGAAAAAATCGTATTATTCTCCAAACAAGGTAAAAAAGATCATTGTATAAATGCTTTTTGGAATTTTTTGTAACAATTTAATCTTTCTTTATGAAGTAATTAAAAATAAAATTTGTTTTACTTGGTGATCGGGCTTGTAATTTTGTGTAGAAAAAAATTAAAGGGCAAATATGCAGGTCCCTGCAAAGGCCCAGTCAGGCCAGTTAGGCCAGTTAGGATCATCTGAAGGGCCACTAATCAGTAGAGCCCAAGCTGGTCAATTTCCACATGGGAATAACTTTGTCTGACTTCTTTATGCACTAGTCAGAAAATAAATATGATGTGCCCGTGCTGTGCTAGTAATATGCTACGAACCTTTTACCTGCATCAAATTTCCTAATTTTAATAAAACATAAAGCATTTTTTCCCTCCGAATATCACGAAATGAGAAGAAATCGAACAAGAAGTGATAAAACCATTTTTTGCGAAAATTAAGATAATGATTGTCTCTGTATGTTTGGAATATCATCAAATCTATTATCAAACTTGAATTGAAAGAAAAATTTTTCTTGCTTTAAACGTAAAGGGGAGACACCCTACAGTAAATAATGATACTACTATAGATAATCATTAATTAATCATTATCTATAGTAGGGTGGTACCTTTTATCTATAATGTCAATTGTATTATTAAAATAAGTTTAATTTACGATTACAGATTTATGAAGTAAAACGGTAATTTTTTAAAACAAGTAAACACTTTCAAATTCATAAGTACTTTTTAAACCTTTTCAGTTTATTTAATTTTATATGAAAACAAGAGATTGTAATTCTATATCATTATAACATGAACAATCAAAAAAATGTCTTTGATTAATGGATTTTAAATTATAAGATATCCTGAAATATTGAGAAATTAACTCAAGTGGATTTATCATGTTTGGTTGACTTACTCCTCAAATATGACAAATGTAGGTCCCCAATTATACTGAAATGAAGTTTTTTTATACATCTTTTAAAAATATATTTGGAAATTAAACAAAATTTTAAGTTAAAAAAATGCTAAACAACTCTCGCCATAGTGTACATTTTTTAAGTACGGATACTACATACAATCAATTTAAAAAATTGCCATTTTTTAAAATGGTTTATAAAATCGACGAAAATAGATGTATTATTAATGTATGCAAATCTTGACGGAGGTTTCTAAACGTATTTTAGAAAAAAATGCAGGTTAAAATTGTTTATTTAGCGGTAGTTATTAAGAGTTTCAGTTTTTGCTTTCTCTTTAGGGAAAAGTTACAACTCTTATTTAATCCTGATGATTAAGGCCTCATATTATCATTTGAAGTATTCTCTGCAATTCTATTTGCGTGGTGTTGATAAAAATTTAAACTATCTTGTTTATAATAATAATAACTTATGATTTTCAAATACTTTTTGTAATAAAACCAACCCAAATATACGAGGAGAGAATCCTTCAAAGAGTAAAATGCGGCCTTGATTATTAGGATTAAATAAGGTAATTTCGAGGGTAATTTTATCCATAACATCCATAATGCTTAAAGAAAATGTTATTAGTTTTTGTCTGGATTTAGCCAGAATCTGAACTTAGGAGGACAAAAAAGTCATAAAAACTTAACAAATTCTTTTACTTGAAAATGGCTTTAAAAAAACAATCGAATATAATCCATTAATTTTTCAAAGTATACATCATAATTATTTGAAAACTTTATCTTCAAATTTGAATATTTTAAAGATTTTTTCACCGAAGTTCAGATTTTTACAGAATCCAAGAAAAAAGCAATCAAATCTTCTTTATGGAAGTTTGTAAAATCGAAAGCTTAGCTCAATTGAGGTCAAAAACGTTTCAACAAAAAAACTTATGCAGTTTTGAGGAAATTAGGTTTCTGAATGCGGACAAAAAAGATTTATTCTAAAAAAAGTTACCCGATTTTGATCAAATCGTCCAAGAATTTTGAAGTTACCGTTTCACAGATTATGAAAATGAACTTTCGGCAGCGATTAAAATTTAAACAAAAATTCTTACAAAAATAAAAAATTTTTTCCGAGATGTGAAAACGTATGTCAGGCGATATTCAAATGTTTCGAGCAATGTTAACAAGAGGGAAAAAGACAACGTCTTTTTCGTACTTACGAAACGGAAGTAAAAACCTACCGAAACATTTGAATTACGTTACGCTTGCTTCCGCTCTTTAATGAAATGGTGTGGGTCAAAATGATGATTTTCGGGTTTAAGTGGTTAAGTATTCAAATGTTATAAAACTAACATATATTATTTTTCTTTAATAAATGAACAAAAATATTTTACAGTTTATAAAAATATTGAAAATTGCAACAAAAAAAAACAACGATTTTCCTCGCCGTGTGAAATTTCTGAAATGTCAGTTAACAGGTTTAGACGGCGGACCCTTCATTTAATTTTACTTTTGAGTCGTTTTTCTCGAAAAGCGGTTTTCCAAGATCCAACACCAAGTTTCAAAATTCCCTTTTGTCTCTCATTTTTCAAACTGAAGAGTTCGTCTTATGCTTAAAATGTTAAGAATTGATCGGGCTGGAATAGCCTCATGCATAACTGCATACCAACATATATATAACTATACTTTAAATTTGGACTCCGTGCAAAAAGATTACTTGTATCAAAGAAATGTCGTACTGAATACTTTATTTTGAAGCCTTCAGACAAAAAAATTTGGCATTTATGATATTTGAAGAAGAAAATGTTACTTTGAGTTATTTCAAAATTATGAGATCTAATACAATTATCAAAATACAGGTAGATTCATATTTCATGTCGGCAGTGTACTTTGAGAAGAAAGAATTAATAATTAAAGAAACAGCAATAATTTTATTTGTAACTTTAGGCTTCTTTAGGACGATTCCATAAGAATAATTTTATTTCTGCTTAGAAATTTTAAGCCATCGCCAGAAAAGGTATGAAAATGGAAAAGTTCAGAAAAGTTGAAATTTCAAGCTCAGAGTAAGAAAACACCCGTTTATATGAAAAAATTGTCGAACTGTTCAGTATACAGCGACATTATCAGTAAACAATAACCCTTTTCAAAATTTCATTATGTATTTCTAATTTAATTAAACTGATACCATATCAGATTATTTTAAAGTGTCATATTTTATATATTTTAAATTGTAATATTTCATATTTGAAGTTTGTTAAAGTAAATGAGAAGTCTATTATTAAAATTTTAAAATGTATAATTTTTTGCTTATATTTCTGCATACAATTTTATTAATAATGTTCAATTTGCCCTTTCCCTAAAGGTTTAAAAAAAATGCAGTTATTTTTTCATCAAATGAAAACATTGTGAGGGATGCAACCCTAAAAAAAAAGAAATACTTTTTTCTCGACACCTAACTAATAATTTATGTACGCAGCAATACTTGAAGCCGAAGGTTCAAGATACGAAGTAACTTTTACTGACCCGTTGTTGTCATTTGGGTCCACCTGAACTCTTACAATAGAGGTGGCATAGTTGCAACAGTGATTACTTGTATGTCGCACATAATCTCATCTAAAAGGAGCAGGTCTTAATAACTTGACTTCTGTGATAGTTCAATATTGCCCAAGTTGTTTTATCCTGATTTATTCTAACCTTTGAATTCTGCTCGCAACTGCATTTTTCTTCTTCTTGAATGAGCAATGACAAACTGATATGCGAGTTAATTTTACTAAATTAATTTTTCTACTTCTCAAGCGTAAACTCTTACCGATTCCGTGGAAAGCTATAATTATGTCTAGTGTTTGTAAATGCGTTGACTATTTGTGCATAATATTTTTAACTCATATTTCGATCGTACAGTAAAAAGAAGCCTTGATAAATCAACACGAATTCTGGTTGAATATGCCTCTTTACTATTAATTTTGATTTATAGCTTAAGTACAGTTTTTTTTATTTTGTCTGTAATTCGTCTTACCTTGTTTTTTGTATGTGCCATGGCCTTTATATTAATGAAGTAACTATAATGAATATTATTCATTTTTGTGTTTCAGGTAAGGTTCATAGAATTCCACTACGTAATTTTTACATCATTCTGGTATGGTTTTATAAATTATTTATTTTTGCGAATCTTAATTCTACACTAATTATTTAAAAATTTTCGCTTTTTAATATAAGAATATGTATCTATGAAATTGTATTAAAAATAGTTAGAGTTTTGCATTTTATTTTAAGCCTCCTTATAGATTTATTATAGCTATTAAAAAGATTTTAATTATATAGTACAAAAAATAGACATTTACTCATCATTAAGATTAATTACTTCGACATACCAGCTTATTACTTCAGGGAGGGACCGTGCGTGCTCGATTAAAATCAGTTTGCATACGCGTCAATCATAAATTTTAAACATAATGACTTTTGATTAATTTTAGCGTCTGTCGATAAAGAATTATGACATTTTTTTCTATGAAGTAACATTTTTATATGTATAGATAAATTTCTTCAAAATAAAATGGCTTTCTTTACGTAATAATGAATATGTAACAGAGACAAAGAGATTCTTCGATTTATGGTGTATTTCTTTCTAAATAAAAAGAGTAGGCGTTTGATCGTGCTGGAAGCTTAATAAATCTGCCAAAAGAATGTTAGTGTAATAAGTTAATAGTCATTCGAAAGCTCAAAGTGTTCCCCGTAAATAAGCCTAAATACGTTAATGTAAAAAATTTTTGCGCTTCGCAGACTAAAAAATGTAAAAAAAAGTAAGAAATTTCGGGCACGTTTAAGAAGAGTCAACTCTAGAGAATTGTATTTTATACAAGAGGCAATGGGAAAAATGTGAAAAAAATCATAAATATGAAGAAAACATTTATGAACAAATTGCACTTATTAAGTTAATATCTTTATTAGAACTGAAGATAGTACAGTTGCACATTTTTGTAATTTTAAGTAAAATTTTTTATTATTTCTCTAGTTTGTTAACTGCAAATATGTTCAGAAGTGTTTTCTTTATTTTCATGAAATTTTGGCATAAAAAATAATGCTGTGAACTTGACTCCTCTTAAATATACCCAATATTCCATACTTTATTTTTACATTTTTCAGTCTGCAAAGTACAAAAATTTGTTTACATTAACTTCCATTAAAATTACACTAACATTTTTTTGGATGAGTTAATAAGTTTAAACCCAGATGTTTACAATTTTCTCGCCGGTTAGTAAGTTCATCAAATCTTCGACGTACACATGTCACTGAAGTTTGCAACCCTTATGAACGAAAACACAAAATTTTTTAAAATGTCCTAAATACATTCTCTGTTCTTCAGTTATTATAAAAAGTATATTATTATATATTATTTTAGATAGTTTGAATCATTATAACGTCATACTTATTATTTTAATGAAATAAGATATATTTCATATCAGGAAAAATTCTAATTTCCAACTCGGTTTTCGGATTTTCTTACATTATTGACTTGTATTTAATTTTAGACAACACCAGACAAAATTTTATTTCAATATGCTTCTCGAAAGACTGCGTTTTATCCACCCGTCGCACTATTGTGGTCATTTCAGAGCGTGTATCTGGATAAAACGCAGTCTTCCGATAAGGATATTGAAATCAATTTCCAGCGACCTTAGAAACCTTAAAAAAATGTAATTTCCTTGAATTCTTTCGGAACCTTGAAAACCCGGAAATCTCCTTGGATTTTTCACGAGAACCTTGAATTAAACGTGAAAAGTAATTTACATCTTTTAATCTATTATGAAAGAAATATCCTGCTTAGAAGAAATCTTGCTAATGAAAGGTTTTTAATTATTAAGATATAATTAATCTTTTACTCATTACAGAATAAATTAAAAGATTTCTAGGCATTTTTTGTATATTACCAATCATGTTATAGATTGCAATTAACAGACTTTAATATTGTGAATGATTGTATAATTTTTTTATTTCACCTCTGCTAATACATAATGTTAAAGTATACATTTTTTTGTGATACGCAACTTACAAATGATAATACATATTCTTAATTTTAAATACATATTTTTTTTTTTAATATTTGAAAGGAGTTTGGCCATTTTACAAAGATTTCACAGATTTCACAGATGTCAAACATTTAAAAAGGCCTGTACACCAGATTTCAAATATATCGCGACAATTTCACAAAGCTTTTAAAAATTTTAAACGATTTAAAGGATTTAGAAGGATTGAAACGATTTCAAAAGACTTCAAAATATTTTACAAGATTTGAAAAGATTTCACTAATATTTAAAATAATTCAATGATTTCAACAAATATAAAATATTTAAGAAAAAAGTTCACAAATATTTCAAAAGATTTCACAAAATGTTCTCAAAAATTGCGAACATTTAATAAAAATTGTAAGTATTTGAAAGATTTTAAAAATGGTGTAGTCAACCATATTTCTAAGATTTTAAAAGATTTCACACGGCTTAAAAATATTTTAATGAATTCAAGTGAATATAAAAGATTTTAGAAATATTTCAATGATTTCATAACAATTTCATAAAGGTTTCATAAGAATACAAGAATTTTAAAGATTTAAAAAGGCTACAGAGCGCCAGATTTCAAAGATTTTAAACGGTTTCAAATATTTAGTTGATTTCAAACGAATCCGAAAGATGTCACCAATATTTTAGAAATGTTAAACTATTTCTCAAGGGTTCAACAAATTTGATAAGACTTCAAAATACTTCATAAACAAAGATTAAAGAAAGCTTTGACAAAGATTTCATAACATTTTTTAAAAATTCCACAGATTTCAGATTTCAAGGATTTCAAATATTTTACAAATTGCTAAAAAGATTCCAGAAGATTTGACAGATATTACAAGAATTACAAGTACCGCAACAGTTTTTAACGAATTCACAAATATTTCACAAAGTTTTCAAGGATTTCAAAGACGACTTATGTTCGTAAAAAATTAACAATTTTTTTATTAATAATTTTTCTTTCTTAAAAAATATTTAAGTGGATAAAAAATGAAGTTTTTTAAATCTATAATAAACGTTTATTTCATTATTTGATGTAAAAAACGGACACCTGGTAAAACTGGACTTCTTGGCCTGGAAAACCTGGAAAAGACATTGAATTTCGTTCTTGAGCATCGCTGGACAGTTGGACACCCTGTGGAATCAAATAAAGTAATACCTGAAAGTAAATCTGAGAACCGAGCATTTCGAGGAAAGTTAGAATTTTTTCCGAATCTCTGTGTACATCTCAGACTGTGTAAAAGGACAAAATACACTCTTTCGATAAGGATATTGGGATGAAACTCTTTTTCGGGTTGTACGAAATCGTGTACAAGTAAATAGTTAAATATTATTCGAGAAATGGATGTTTAGAGGATAGTTAGAATTTTTTCCGAATTTCCGTGTACATCTCTAGAGTGCGTGGGGGATAAAACGCAGTCTTCTGATAATGATATTGAAATACCTATTTTTTATGTTTCTGGGTATATAATAAAAATAAGAAATGAAAGAAAATCGAAGAACTGAGTATTTAGTGGAAAGTCCGAATTCTTACCCGAACATAAAATATAGATTATTTAATTTAAATAATAAATATGACATTATAATGAGTTATTACCATCTAAAATCACATATGTACTTATTTTTACAATAATTAGATATCAAAACATTGAATTGAATAATTAAAAAAAATTGTATATTTTTGCTTATAAAAGTTGCGAATTTCAGCGACATATTTACATAAAAGTGCACCTAAGTAAAACTGTTTGCCATGCAGAAGGAGCATCATTTGGATTGGTGATAAGAAATTCAATATTTTCAAGTAAATATTTTTATATTTTTTTCATAATAATATTGATTTTATTTTTATAATAAAATGGGCTTTATTTTTCATGACAACTGTATAATATAAAAAGAGTTGAAATTTATAATTATCGGTGGGGGATGGTATTGACCCTCAATAATACATTTCTTTGAGAATGTTGATCTAAATTGTTGATGATCGGAAGCTTTTTCCTTTGTTTACTTAAGCAGTTGCATAAGAAATACAAAGTTTATTTTTACAAGTAAATTGTAACGACACTTCCCTCAGAGCAATAAGATATATCTGGATATCCCATTCGATTTCATTTATCTCCCAGGTTGTCCCAGAGATAAACTGTGTACTATCCCGCAAGGCGAAACTTGAGATATCCCGGGGATCATATATCTATGTGACATTTCCAGATATTCGAATGTCTCAAATGGATATTTAAATTTGTATATATCCTACTTGGGATATTTGAATGTCCCAGAAACGTCTCATATGCATGGGATATCCTGGGGATGTCCCAACTTTCACCTTGCGGGATATCCTACGGGCTATCCACGGAACAATCTGCGAGAAAATAATGGGATCGAATGGCATATCCCAGTACACACTATTGTTGTAAGGTTTCTGTTGTCGCTATAAATTATTTCTGTAAAATAAAATTCATCTACAAAACCCATTGTATGTAGTTAAAGAACTATATATTTCCAAAATTCTTTTTAAAAAACTAGTGCATTACATTTGATAAAAACAAATCTTCAGAAGTATTTGTTTATTTCATCTAAAAAATATTCATCGCAGTAGTAAAAAATACAAGAGTTTGATGACTAAGAATACAACCAATCTTCCTTAATCATTTCACTAGCTTTTTCAGCTATCATGATTGTGGGTGCATTTGTATTTCCGCGAGGAATAACTGGCATTATAGAAGCATCTACTATTCGAAGACCTTGAACTCCGTAAACTTTTAGTCTAGGATCAACAACAGCTTCATTGTCATTTTTAGGTCCCATTTTGCAAGTTCCCGCAAAATGATATGCCGCACCCCCATATTTTTTCATATTACACTTCCAATAATCAGTGCTATTGAATTTTGATTCTAAACAATCTGGTCGACGAATCCACTGAATTCCGTTTGTTTGAAACGTATTCGTATCAATTATATGGGATGCCATTTTAATACCATCCAGCATGACATCTTGGTCTTTTGGACTTGTTAGAAAATTTAGATGGATCTCTGGTGCCCCCCACACTGGGTCTGTACTGTTCAGTTTCAAAAACCCTCTACTCTCAGGTTTTTGAAGTTCAATATGAAAAATTACCGCATCATAGTAGGTCTGTGCGAGTAAAGCAGATTTGCAAGTTCCAGAATGATTAAGTAAATGATCAGTGAGTGCTCCAGAAAAAACTAACTTTACGTCTGGAATTCCCGTTCTATTTTCATATTTTGTTTGTGCAAATGCACATACTGCACCTGGCCCAATAGATGTAAGTGGTCCTTTATGTGTTTTAAAATGGTTCTTCAAATCAGCCATCTTCCTGTCGTAGTTCTTTTCTGTCGAAGTTTTGTTGGGTAGAGAGAAATACAAAGCATTAAACCTGAAATGATCCTGAAGATTTTTGCCCACACTGGAATCATACAACACTTCGATGTTATGTTTTTCAAGGTCATTCTTCGGTCCAATTCCGGAAAGCATCATAATCTTTGGCGAATTGAAAACACCCGCTGAAAGTATTACTTCTTTCTTAGCAAATATCGTTTTAGTGGTTTGATTTAAATTATCAGTGTAAATTACTCCAATAGCTTTCTTCGATTCCTTGTTAATTATAATTTTTGTTACATGAGCATTTGTTCTGACTACCAAATTGGATCTTTTAGTTCTAATTGGTTGTAAAAATGCAGTATTTGTACTCTGGCGTTTTCCATATTTCGTAGTAGTTTGAAGCTTTGCTGCTCCAAGTTGATCCTGAGCATTTACGTCTACATTTTTATAGTCCATTTCATTAAGTGCTTCCAGAAAAATGTTGATATTTTGGTCCAAATAGGGACTACTTTCAACTGTTTGATATCCGCCAGTTCCATGGTATAATGAAATGTTTTTCATCTGTAAGGGTAAGCATTATTTTAATATGAATTTCTGTTGTTATATTATTTTTTTTGAGAATATCAGGGATATTCTAAAGCTTACCTTTTCATCTGTGTTGTTCTCAGATTTTTTAAAATAAGGTAAGACATCCTTATAACTCCAACCAGTATTTCCTAATTCTTCCCATTCATCATAATCTTGATGATTTCCTCTGATGTATTTCATTGCATTTATTGAACTTGAGCCACCCATGCCCTGCAAAATACACATTCAACTAGATTTTGTTCATCTTTCCTTTACAATTTATGCGATAGATATTTGCATCACACAGCGACGTAGCCAGGCATTTTTTTGGGGTAGAAGGGTCTGTCCTTAGGGAAGAAGGACAAAAGAAGGTATCCGGAAAATAAAATAACCTGATATTGAAGTTAATCAAAATAATTCTTTAAACAATTTATTAATGTTTATTATAGTAATAAATTTAAATAATGTTAGAAAGTTACGGGTTTTTCTGAAATTTTCAACATTATGTCTACTTTTCAGTCTCACTTAAGAGCGAGGTAATAATTGTAGAAATTTAACACAAATTGAATTATTATTGTTTATAACTATCTGTTCCTATATAAACGCTAGATAGTTGCGGTTTTTTCTAAAAAATTTACCTTTTTAACAAACATAATTTTTTAAACGCTTATTATGGTTTACAACTATCAGATTTTTTAAGCTTTTTTTTAACTTTTTAGTTAGGAACAAATGTGGGCGTCTGCATACAATCGCCCATATGACCAGTATGGAGTTAGATAAAGAATCATATAGCCGGATAAGTTCCCGACATTTCAAGCCCAAGACGAACCCTTTAGGTTGAAAAAGGAGTTCCGGGGTATTTTTGAGCTTGGAACTTCGAAAAACGGCATTTCGTAAAAAACGCATTTAATATTGACCAGTGCCACACGCGCACATTTAATACTTATTCTTTGAAAATGAAATATATATTCATTTTCGCTTGCATTCAGGACATAAATGTAGTGTCAATAGATTGAGTATAGGATAGGAATATCTCCCAAACTAGAACCGCACACAAAGGTCCTTTTCTTGCAGACGACCATGAAGAATAAATATTAATATTAATTTGAACAAAAAGGTTCTTCAGGAAAATTTATATTCAATATGCTTTATACAGAAAATTGAAAGAATATTCCAAATTTCTATTTTATTTTAGTCAAATATATTAACAAACCAGGGGGGTCAAATTTTGCATAAATCTAATACCTTCTCTGATGAGAATGTAAAAATAAAGAAATTTTCAAAGAAAGGATTGCGTAGGTTTCTGGCATTATTCAAAGATAATATTATTACAAATAATAATTAATTATTTAAAAAAATATTGTTGTAAATTTAAATTAATTATTACCTCACTCTTAATTGCAAATTCGACAAAAATGCTATTTAAAAAACGCAACTTTCTGCTATTAATCTGAGAGAATATTATTATAAATAATAATAAATTGTTTCAAATACTATTTCTGCTAAATTTAAGTGATTATTGCCTCGCTCTAATTGAAAAGTTGAAAATAAGTTCAAATATCCGAAAAATCGCGACTTTTATAATCTATTCTGAGAGAAAATTGCTAAAATAAATAATAAATTGCTTGAAAAATGTACGGAAACTTCTAATTGTCAGTATGAAGTAATATTTTATGTATCAAAAATAATTTGTATTTTAATAAACCGCAAAAAAAACTATAATTATTGCCGAATCTTGCGAAACCTAGTTTTTCACTTATGGGTTTTTTTGGAGACCCTATAAAACAGACTTATGGGGCTGATATTAAAATAATAAGTTTCTATTCGTATTCCGTTGCTAATAATATGAAAAGGAATGTTAAATTTCAACTCGATCCATCTAATGTTGACGATTTAAAATAAAATTTACAAAAACGTTTTTTTTTCTTGATGGTAAATACGTGTTAAAATTTGGTGGCCAGAAAATAATGTGTCAGCAACAAAATAATTTTTTTCGGAGTGCGACCCAACAGATTTCCTTTAAATAAAGCCTAGTATTTATTATAGATGTATTTCAAGGTAAATGATCTGTAGATTTTATTATTCGTTATATTTAATCTTTCAAATCAGAAAAATATACCTGAAAGTAATTAAGAAAGTATTTAAGGGCATGTGACACACTCAAATTCAATTTACTGAATTGCCTTTGAACTGAAGAACTTTTTTTATCAATAAAATATCGGCCTCAAACTTCGAGAAATGCAAGAGGTGACAATAAATTACGTTTATGCACGTCTTTTTACATCTCGCAGATATTTTAAATAGAATAAACTTACAGTTATGTCCCCGCTCGCGTATGTCCCTACGCACTTAGTTCCCCTGTCCCTACATGCACTTATTTTCCCGTGTGGAGTTGATTCGCCTCCCACCGCGGTCCCTGTAGGGGCTATACAGTCACGTCCGCGAGTGTTTGGCCACTTTAAAAAAAGGAGGCCCGAAAAGCGGGAAGTTTGAATTGAGTATTTTAATTTTACGTCAGGGGAATGTAGAAAACTTTTTTGAAAAAATATTCGAAACGTAAAATTAACTCATAAATGTCAGAATAGCAATATTTTTCCAGTGCAGAAAGCATTTTGTCAGTCATGTGCCATTCTTTTGTCGATTGACGACCTTTCAGTGTTCCGCAATACAATCAACTATCCGAAATTTGGGATGAGAGTACCCGATCTGATTCACTAACCTCAAATTATGGATATTTTATTTCGTGACACTGAAAGATCTCTAATCGACAAAAGAAAGGAACATTACTGAGAAAATAATTCTACTCTTGAGAAATATTACTATTCAGAACTTGGTAACTTACCATTGCGTTTAGAAAATTTTCTCCAAAAAGTCGTGTGCTGTTGCAGTGCAGAGCCATGTAGGTAACAAAGATCATGTAACATTCTAGACGGCTGACATTTCCACCTACAGTAGCATGATACATTTGAAATCAGACCTTTATAACTTACATGTAATTTTAGATTATTTTATCCAACTGTGCTAACCTTCCTGACACTCGCACCTTACCGTCCATGACCGTGAGGTCATGCTGCAATACTCAATATGCCGAGAAATATTTGAGTCGGTTTTTGTTTATATTTTATAATTATTTTTAGTTGACAAATTGTATTATTTCAAACAAATAAAATATCAGGC
>JAAAKG020133652.1:0-14102 GCA_010014905.2 Druon quercuslanigerum | reverse complement strand
TTTGTCGACTTCTGGCATGGAATAAATATTTTTTTGGTTATTATGATAATTTTTAGAATACAATAAATATTTATATTTATTTATGAAAACTAATGAATAGTTTCTGCTTATTGATGGACAATGATAACCTGATTAAAAGAAAATATGTAAAAAACTAAACAAGTAATAAACGATTCAACATAAGGCATACTCAGTTTGGGATTTTCCAACGAACGGGTCAATCGGGGCTCCGATCGAATCGAAAAATTCGATCCGACAGCAACACGGATCGAATGTCGAATATTCGACATTCAATCGGTGCGTTGATCAAATCGAATTAACCGATCCGATAATGAACGCAGATCGGATCAAAAATATCACATTCGATCCGATGAATGCACACGTCTAGTTATTTCGTTTTTTTAATTATTGATAAAAACTGCTTGCGTAAAATTTACAATAAATAATTGTTTACATAATTACATTATGTTTTAAAAAAAATTTACTCCTCCAAACAAGGACAAAAATTACATTTTAATCAGACAATTGAAAATCGTTTGAAAATTAATGTGAAATATTCAAATTGTTCATTAGACACGACGGAAATTGCTAAATAATAACACTAATACGTGAAAATGTATTTTGTTGTTGTGTCTAATTTGGGGCACTGCCGGGAGAGTGAGGGTGGTAATTAGATGGGATTTTGAAGTGCCAATTAGAATTTATTATTCTTCCTTTTTATCCTAATGGATAATTCCCAGCAATTAAATTTTAGTCACAGGCCATTGGCCAAGCCTAAGACAATTCTAAATTTATTTTAATTTATTTGGAATGAACGACAATTATCTTTTGCCTTAAGGACGCCAGATCGTTTACAACAATAACAGAAACCTTAAACGAAAACAAGGTGTCACGTCCCGAGCAAAAAGGCAAAGGCAGTTTGATAATGGGTTAGGTAAGGGGGATTAAAGGGCTGCTTAAGTCAGGGTGGTAAAGCCTGACAATTATTCAATGTGGGATCGTTATTTCTTCGTCAATCCTAAGGGGACTCTGTTATATATAAATTCAAAAAGAATACAATTTATGCAAGTAGTATATATTTATTAAAATAAAAGAGTAGACAATAAGGTTACAGAAAATTAAATATAAAAACTTACTCTGCCTTTCATATTCGAAAGGGTAAGAGAAGATTTTTGTGTCGAGGATATACATGGTAAGTTGTAGAATAGCGAAGGCATTCTACCGTGTATTATTAGTTGATTTACACGAAATAGTCAGAAATCAACTTGTGGAACACAGAAAACTCAAGTGACTTTGTTTATAGTCAACACTCCGTACTATTTCACGATGAATGGAAAGGGTACGTGTCTTTGTACACGGCAGTTCTTCCTTAAGGAATATTTCACAATTGTTGAAAATGATAGTGATTTTATCCAAGCGGTTTTTAGATTTGGAGTATAAGTTAACAGTTGTACTGCTACAAACTAAAAGACCACCACCAGGGTAAAGTGTTCGGTTTATATAGGAATAAGCCTCTTGAAAAGTCACGTATAAATGCTTTTATAATTCAAGCGTTACGGCGAGGTTTTAAAATTTTCTAATTTAAGGATGAAACGAAGGTATGGAATGATAATTAATTTACTAACCATGGTTACCTACTATTTTTCTCCCCACAAGCCCAAAACAGAGAGGGGTAGGGTTAGGAAGTGACTGATCAAGGATGATCAATCAGACATAAAATTAATTCTTATCAGAATTTTACGGGTAACAGTTAAATATTAAATTTTATTACGGCCTTCAATGCCTCACAATAAGAAAATATCTCTGTATAATAACAATTATATCAATTGGTGAAAAAAATTATGAATTGAATAGCATCTCTATACCTATATCTAGTGACCAGAACGGTAAAATTGTAAGGCCTCCCTTAATCGCCCGACTACTTAACGACCATGGCCTTATATTGAGGGTATCTAAGCTTTATAGTTAACAATTAAATTATGTAGACGGACGATTGAAATTAAAATACATTCTATCAATTTATCCGCGATAGTAACTGCGGCGTCATATAATCGCCCAATGACTTTCGACGGAGGTCTTATATTGAGAGTGGCTAAACTTTACAGCTAACAATTAAATTATGTCAAAGAGGGTGCTAAAATTAAAATTACATTCTATCAATTTATCAGCGATAGTAACTGAGCTTTGTGGTAGAAACGTTTCATCATGGCGTCCCATTTGTGACACGAAAGGTCACTCAAGGTCGACTCCATGCTGGACTGCTTCACGCGTCGGCTTAGCTTCCGGCCACATATCACCATGCTTGAATTTAAACCTAGCTAAACCATTCCTGAATTTGAAAACAAACTATTCCGAAATAAAATTACACCTGGACTGGAGTTCCGGCTTCGAGAACAATACGCTATTTCATTAGGACGGACTGGTCGACTTCAGTAGAAATAAAATTTGACCCGCTCAGATGAATCACTCAGGCTTTTACAGTTATCGAGCCGCTTAGATAAATCCATCCCGCTTAAATTTTTAGTCGGGGTTTTCCAAAATGGCAGTGACTTTACTTGACCTTTGCTTGCATTGTACCGCCAGAGTCAACAATTAAACGCCCTGACATTAAATGAACGACCACCCGAAGATTCTGTGAACCCGCACTGATTTGACCACAATTCTACACGTCGTGGCGACACATCTTAAATCAGAAGATGCTTCCTTCCAGACAGGCGTACTGCCTTAAGAATTAAGGAACTGATAGAAAAAGCGCAGTAGAAAAGTTGTCGGAGCAAAAGCGTATTAAAAAGGAAACAAAAAATACGAGGATTGTATCGTATCTAATACTATAAAAATGTAGTACAATGATAGATTTGAATATAATTCCTCATAATATTATGATATTATAATATATGACACAATCTTTGCTATTATTGTTTTTTTTCTAATTCGATTTTTCTACTACTATTTTTCTACCTGAATTGGACAATTACTCTGACGAGTCCGTGTTTTAGCTGAATTATTTCAATCTAGTCCTCATTTATTCTAGGTGAAATATTTTTGTCAAATTTCTTTGGTCTCACCCCCCCCCCCCCTATTTTTTTAAATGAGCAAAAAAATGATCTTCACTCAATTTGAGCAAGATAGGTTAATATTAACATGTGGCTCATAATTTTTTTATTTTTCATCAATGTTTTGAATGATCGATGAGTTAAAGGTTGCTTTCCTTAAATCACCCGGTTTAAAGTTTGGCACGGAAAGTTTCATTGTAGCTTGTTAAGACGATGTAATTGTCCAACTCATGCGGAAAGATCTGCATCCAAAGGAACAATGCGGCACTAAGTTCTGTATTACCATCCTCGTTACTCTTACGGCATTAGCCTTAATACCGCTCTGCTGGAACTTCATATTCTCCACAATTGTTTCTGTTACGGTCTCGAGGCCTGATATAGTTCTTCTTTGACTTCGAGAAACGACCCATGTTCGTTATCTAATTTTCGGCACCAGCTGACAAAAACATCGTAGCCAAGGAGAATGAGAAGGAAGAGACATATATAGACGTTATAAGGAAGTTGCGACGGTTATATCCGGAATATTCTATAAAGTTAATTGTCCCTAACTTCGGCGCTCCTGGTGGTGCCAAGATTTCACTGGTTAATAGCCTGAAAAGCATCACTGTGTTTCAACAAAATGCTAAGATACTTGCGGGAAAAATTCAAAAGGCGGTTGTGCTAGGGATTAGCGGCGAGAGAACAGAGACCATTACACTACGTTGGACTCTCGATCACGCGCGCAAAACTGTTTATGTCGCGCTCCTGATTAGTTCAGCCTCAATATTTTATAAATAAAAAACTAAACCTTTAACTAACTTTATTCCTGGCCCGATACTGGTGACCGGGTTGGTCGAAAATGGAGTTCTGCGTATAGCGGGCGGGTCGGAGCTCGTTGATGAGATGCTGGGTCGTCCGCTGGGAGGCAGTCAATCCGAAGCGGAAGTGACACCAGATATACACACTAAACGGCTTTCTGAGTCCGTTTTAACATTTTTTCCAATTTCTTATTGAATTTGGTTTTTATAAGAAGGATATACTTAGATCTTTAGGCGAACTAAACCATTTTTGTGGCTGGGAGAACATTTAAAATATATAATTTTTAATTTTTTCTCTTGAATAATGCACGATATGAAAAAAGAGCGAGAGGCATTTTTTATAGGACTTTTTATAATGAGATAATTTTTTCTTAACTTTTTGTTGAATCTGTTTTGTTGTTTGTTAGAGAAATGTGAAAATTAAATATTTCAAAATAAAATTCTCGTTGCCAAAAAAATTATTAAGCCTACATAAAACTTGTCGGATGTCTGCCGTATAGAAGACCAAGTTCCCCAAAAAATAAAAGTTTCAAAGCCTGCTTTTTATACTCTCAAACAAATCGTCGCCACTTTCTTGTTTTTATCTTTTTTCCAGCAGGTTATGAAATAGGGAGGTAAAACATAATGGGATTTGAGGAAAATTTAAATATCTAAATTTGTCGAAAACTATAGAGTTTTAAAGAATAAATTGTTTTTTTTTTTTAAATAGACGTCAAAATTCTAATACTCGTAATTTCGTGGAAAATACTTTTGTTCTCAAATCAGATAAATACGTGACACTTCATTTTTTCTAAAAAGCAATAGATTTTGTCACTGAAAAAATTTTTTTTGTACCTATGTTAAGTAATGTCAATGTTGGTCTGACTGTTACATGGGGAAGGTAACTTTAAAAAGGTCGAAAATAACGTTTGGTAATATGTAAACGCTCCCTAAGTTCTTATATACCTTATTAAAAACTTCCCATATTTAAAAATTATGCAAAGTGGAGTTAAGATGCAAAATTAAATTTAGCCTTTATTATAATAAAAAAATATTTAATACTGACTCCAGATTACAGAAAATACTTAAATACAAAAATGCATCGAACATGTTGTCTCGTCCCGCGATTATTATTATTCTATTCACAACATTTACTCGCGTGTACCCGGTTATATATCATAGCAACGGAATAAGTCAAGTGACTGATGAGATTAGGATTTTTTAAGTTAATTTAATGCGATGCTTAAAACCTCCTTGGATGATCTTGTAGGTAAACAATTACGAGCGGCAAAGAGCGTTCCACGTGAGAACAGTCGCCTTTGGATGATTTCTTAGAGTTGCCATCTGCCACTCGACAGGTCTTTTGTCCTTGGCTTCCTGATGATCAAGAACTTTTCTTACAATGCGACAGGTGTTTAATAAACGGCCTTCTGAGCTGCTGCCAATACCATGCTGACTCCTAAATGTTCAAGATGTTCAGTGTATCTTACGTGCATATTGTCTGTAGCTGAAATCACAATGGGATTAATAGAATGAGAATGAATAATAATAGATGAATCATGGATGCATGATTCACATTCCTCCATATGGCATTTACTTCATGCCTTAACTCGTTATACTTGTTGATCGTGCTTTTATAGGTTGACTGGAAATTTCGGGTAAGTGGATAAGCAACTTCAATGATGTAGACTCTTCCTCCTTCTTTTCTCGCATCACGATGTCAGGTCGATTGGCCCGGATGTAATGATCTGCTTGGATAGTAACATCACAATATGAGATGTAATTTTCGCTTTCTAAAACGGGGATTGGAATTTATCTATAGAAAGGCATCCATTCTGTTAAGAGTCCTAGGTTTAGGGCAAGTTGTTGATGTATAATGCCCGCTGCATCATTACGCATGTGCGTATATTCTCTCTGAGCCATTACGCGACATCCATGAATAATGTGCTCGATGGATTCGTTGGTATCTCCACGTAATCGGCACCGGTCAACCACTTCTTGATTTAACATGTGTTTGTGATAATTCCTGGTGTTGACAACCTTTTCCTGTTTCGCAATGACGAATCCTTCTGTCTCTGGATACAGAACACCCTTTCTTAGCCAAATATTTGATGCCTCAGTATCCACTTCATGTTGATCTAACGTTTTGGGGCGCTCGCCGTGGATAGCTTTCTGCCTTCATTGTATTTCTAATTCCTCTATGGTTTCTGCCCTGATATTCAGGGCCCCATCTGAGGTCAAATTTAATGAAGTGTAGTCAAGGTCTGCTTTACAGGTGGTTCTGTAAAGCGCAACATTTCGTTTGCTATTAAAATAGTCTCACAACTATATAACTTGTGACTCACACAGTTTTTTTGACATCTACGATGCCCCTACACCATGTATGTCGTTGTAGAACTAACCTTTCAATTGCTGAATATTTGTGGTACATTCGGTGTTTCGTCGTTTCTACGCGGACGATTCTGTTTTACTTTTCAAGGTCGGTGTTAGACCATTTGATGAGCTCGAAGCAGTATGTGAGGACAGGGATGTCATATGTGTTGATTGCCCTCATTTTGTTTGCTGAGTTGAGAAAACTCTTCAGAGTCAATTTGAGTCTCGTAGTGAAGGCAGTCGTTAGGCTTGTCTTCACTGTCGTAAGCTGAATACCCTTAGGTTGAAGAATGCCCAGATATTTTTATGATTCGCCTGCAGGCATTACCTCGAAGTCATTTTCGAACTCGTTCTCTAACTCTGCGGTCCCTAATTCCCCTCTGATCAAATGCACTGTTCTACATTTATCTAGTCCGAACTCCATGTGGATATCATGGGAAAACTGGTTTGTGATATCGTTCTCTTGCTGCAGTCTCCGGGCTGAAGTAGCGTACAGCTTCAGATCATCCATGTACCCGTTGTAATGCGTATTGGTCTAGTTATCCTTGGTTTTTCATGATCAAAATACTCGATTCTTGTACCCCAGAGCAATTGCATCTGTTCATTTTTCTGTTTCTGCTTCTGTTTTTTTTTGGCTTTCATCTGTCTGAAAGTTTCGATTTTGTTGCCTTCGTGTACTACCTTCCTTGTACCGACCCAGTTTGGCAGAAAGAACATCAATTCTCTGCCGTTTGGAGTCCATAATCTTATCCAATATTGATGGTGTTAATTTCTCGGTGTTCAACAGCCGGTTTCAACAGCCGAAAGCAATCTCTTGACAGATTTTGAGCATTTTTGATCTGCCAGATTCTGCTCATTTATTTTTGTGGCTAGCTCTGCGTATTTAGGTAAAAAGAGTCTATGAAGTTCCCTCCTCACACTTTGCCCACATTTTTCTGCTAAAAAATGAAGGCGCATTACATCTCTGTTCATATGGTATGTTCATTTCCGTCGCTTTTTTGGTTGCTGAACCTCTGCTTCTGCCTCTGTTTGTATAAGGTCATCTACCTCTGGAGGATGTGGTGGTGTCGGATCATCAACAGGTTGAGGAAGAACATCAATTGTCCCTGCTTGGGCGTGTGACGCGGCTTCCTCTAACTGTTGTTCATTGCAATCGTTTTTCCACGCCAATCAACCTGCTGTGTAATCTCCATTGCTCGGTCTTCTGTGATGTGTAGATTAGTTCATATGTCCTTATCCTTAGCGAGCAAGTCTCTTTGTGCGACTTTCTGTGTATTAGGATACTTTGCAGCAAATATTGATCTTGAATTGTATCCTTTTCCTTTTTTATTTCAAACTTAGCACTTTCGTAATAGACGCGCACCCAGACCTCTTTCATTGTGGTATCCCAATTGATGCTCTCCCACGGTATTTCTGTCGAGGTGGTTGGCAGAAAATAGCTAACGCTGTCCAAAGCATCCTCAGCAGGCACAGTTGATGTTCCACTGCTTACCGTTTGTTGCAGATGTTCTTGCTGGCCAGCTGTTTGATTACTATCTGATTTTTTCATGTAGTCCGGTCACTATGGGAATGATTATCTCGGATCAAAAAAATGGTACATACTAACAGTGAGGTGCATGTCATTGCGTCTTTATTTCTGCATTGATTAAATATTTGGCGGTTATTGTGCAAAAATCTCGTGAGGAACTGTCATCGTTTTTTTGCAAAAAAACACCGAAATCATGCACTTTAAGTAAATAGCTCAACTTTGAGAAGCTCCTGTATTGACAAATTTGCGTATAAAATTCCAAAAAAGCTTTTTATTGATTCCTCAAATCCTCAAGAACTCACATATTTTTTAAAAAAATACAATATTTTTATAAACATGACAATACAGTCGTCCAACAGAAAAAAATTATCTTTAGTACTACTGCACCTACGATAACGAATAAAATGTGAAAAACTGTATTAATTTTCTGTTAATTTAGCCATATAAAAATCTTCCTTCAATAATAACGCAGTAGATGCGTCTGCTTCATTGAAGTATAACGGCACATTCAAAGAAGCGTGTGGGGCTTTAAGCACAGTGGCACGCGCTTCTGTGTCCTTAGTTCAGGGCTGTACAGCGCGCAGAGAGTGCATCTGCACCTTGCCCTTCCAACTCTGAAATGAATTACTTTACATTTTCCTTTATCATGATATTTTTTCAGAGCGAATTTCTTTTAACTTAGCAAAATATACGGTAAGCATGCTTTTTTTTTAACGAAAATAGTGCGCGCTACACGCGTACTTAATATCTCTTCTTCAAAGGAAACATTCGGTTCATTTTCGATGTTGTTGTAAATTTTACAGAAAATCGTGTATGACTTAATAACTTTGTAGATGTGTAATTTGGGGAAGTTTCCTAATTACACTGAGAAAATTGTAGTGAATTCAATATATATATATATATATATATAAATGTTTTTTCATCTGCTTACAACTCTTAAAAATGCGCAGATTAATGTTCTTTTTTACGTGTCGCAATTTAAAAAATACATTTTTTTCGACGAACTTGAACGTGGCAGTACTTTGTAAAACATTTTTTTTCTCAAGAACTATAATTTTAATTAAAAATGCCGTTTTTTTGGTAATAATTTTAAAAGTTTTATTGAAATTTTGTTTTTTTTTCGAAATTGACTTTCTTCATTAAAATTTGAACCATCTCATGTTTGGTTGAACATTTATCTTCTTCCGAGGAAAATAAAGCAATGTCATTGAAAATTTTTGTGTTCTGTTGGAAATTACACTAGAAGACTGAGAATTCCTTTTAAAATTAAAGTTTTGGTTGAAGATGCATGTATTTTGTTGATTTTTTTTGTTTTTTAATATATCATATTATTATTTTTGATTTTAAATTCATTTTAGTCTTTGAATATTAGTTCTATTTATTTAATGAAAATTAAACTATTACATTTTTTGCTGAATATTTATCATTTTTTGATGGAAATTTCATCTTCTCATTTGGAAATATATTACTTTAGTTGGAAATGTAACTTTTTTGTTACATTATTTTTTGTTACTAATCGGTTATACATATGTATTTCTTTTTTGGTCATTGCTTACTTCAGTTAAAAGTCGATTGATTTGCTTGAGGGGGTAGTACAGGAAATTTTTTTCAAACAATCGATTTTCCAAAAATGACGAATTCTTGTATCAAATATATGTAGAAATGCTGTGAAAGTGGTTATTTTGGTCGTCAAATTAAAGGGCCTTCTATTTTCGTGTAGCCTAAAATATTTATCAGTCTCGTTTAAAAACTCTGAAAATACCTTGTTTTGGATTATGTGTTTTTTTAAATTACGGGTTAATATGCGCAATCTACGTTTCACATTGACCTGGTGGTTGATAGCGGGCGCTGAACGACTGCAACCAAAGTAGCTACGACCCTGCTTTCCGCTGAGTGGCTAAGAAAAGAGGCGGCAGTATCAGTTACACACAGAAGCATTTGTACTTTCTTCTCCCGACTCCAGACTTTAAAATAGTTATCATTTATTATCAACATGTTTTTATACAATTTATTTATATGCTGTTAATACTTTTCTTTTTCCAAACATTAACAGCTTTGGCTCGTTATCGTAGGAGCAGTAGTACTAAAGATAATTTTTTTTCTAGTGAACGACTTTATAGTCATGTTTATAAAAATATGGTATTTTTTAAAGAATATATGAGTTCTTAAGGATTTGAGGATTCAATAAATTTTTTTTTAAATTTTATACGCAAATTTGTCAATACAGGAGCTTCTCAAACTTGAGCTATCTACTCGAAGTGCATGATTTCGGTATTTTTTTGCAAAAAAACGATAACGGTTCCTCGCCAGATTTTTGCACAATAACCGCCAAACATTTAATCAACGCAGAAATAAAGACGCATTGACATGCACCTTACTGTTAGTTTGTACCATTTTTTTCATCCGAGATAATCATTCCCAATGTGACCGGACTACATGGAAAAATCAGATAGTAGTGAGATATGCCAGACCATCTCGCATCTCACCATCACCACCGTTTCGAATACTGTGGCCCCCAGGGGCGGCTTCAGGGGCGCTCCGACGATCCTCGGAAAGCGACAAGCCTTTCAAAATCTTTAATAAACTCTCCATTATTATTTATGGGTTTTAATGTTCTGCTTAGTCCCTTTCCTCTTCATTATCTGCCTGTCTGGCATGGGAAACCCTGTCAGTAGTAGTGCTACCACCAAAATAAACGTCAAAGGCATGAGAGAAAAGCTCTTAGGCCCTATTATTGTTATAAATGTTTTCATTATATTATAAATGTTGTTAATTTATAACAAATAGATTATATCCATAAAACGTTCATGTCAAAAAAAATTAATAACCCGAAAGAGCATATTTGAATATTTTAAAAACATGTATCAAATCTGACACCCAATTATTTTTGACAAAACCCCATGGTAAATATCATGTTATTAAGATCAGTTGTAAGCACAAGATTTATGGGAACAGCGTAGGCGCTACGCTTTTTTTTTGCAGCACTAAAACTTGGAACAGGCGTTCATTAATTAGAAACCTTTTCCAAATTTGTCTAAGCATAGAAATAACCACTGTCTCTGAAAACGAACATAAATAGTCATGATACAAAAAAGCTAAGTTGACTAGGACAGTCTAATTCACTGCAATTCTATGGTTTGGCACTCTATTTTTAAAATAGAAAAAGTATTTAAATTTAAGAAATCATAATTTTTTATTGGTTCATGTGCAGAATTGTTATAATTGAAGCATATGTAATATTCATACGTTATATTACACTTCAATGAAAACATTTAACAAATCAAAGTTCCCGAAACATATACACATATAAACTTCCTCAAGTTCCACATGAAATATATACGATATGAAAGGTGAAACCGGTTGGGAATGATAAAGGAATAAGGTTATCAGCTTTAGGACTATTGTATTAAAATATATGCACACTGCATATTATTTTTTCATCAAAATCAAAGAAGAAGAATTTCAGGGCAATGAGATTTAAACAAAATTATTTTTAAAGTATGCATTTGTAATATCGGTAAATTATGATTATAATTTTAACCAAATTTTCTTTAACAAGTATTTTCAGAATGAGACCTCAATACGCATCTATGAACTTCAGCATACTTACTGCGTATCCATCAACTGAATTAAACGAAGAGAGTAGTACGATCAGTCAAGCTAACTTACAAAATTCTACTGTCATACAGCGACTGAAATAGATCATCAAAATTCTTAACTAGTTCCATTTTTAATTGTTACGAAGCGTTATACACTCAATGAAAAACTAAATTTATTTCATTATTCAATATTTCATATACAAAGGAAAATGTATAAGTATGTATTGCTAAGGCAAGCCTTCGTATGGTTTTATTTCTTTTAATTATTAAACATAAATGTGCCTTCCTTCATCTTTGAGTACGTGATTATTAATAAAGGCGCTACTAAAAATGTATATCTTATCAATTACTTTCCAAAAAGTTATTTTCTTAGCATCACACACCAAGTAAATAGCACTCTACTTTACGAATTTCCTACGGCGTCACTGTTTTACGTAATATACCCAATTGTACTACTTGCAAACTAATTTTTATGAAAACTGACATATTTTGGATATGGAATAACGGTGCGAAAGAGTTGAGGCATTATGAAACAGATGGCCAGAGCTCATCAAGGAGGGTTTCATAGGCGAACGCACTGTATTGTAAGTCCTGGCTGCTGTATGTATTTCCGAATTTATGTAGATTGCTGACTATTTTGCAACTAAAATAATCCTGTCGATTTTTAGAAAGCCCTCACGGAAAAAAATCGGGGGGGGGGGCGGGTAACAGATACCATAGAACCAATATTGCCAACGTGGGCTGAACCTCTATCGGTTGGAGAATGGAACTATGGTGGTTCAATTATTCGCGGGTCCGCGTGATTCGACTAGCGAACGTACGACGTACCAGTGTTTAGACAACATTGATTCTCCAGATGCGGGACCAGAGTGATCCCACAAGAGGAGCGAGTGCTGTTCAATGCTGATATACCGGCAGATCGGTTACACAGCACGCGATGCATTAGCGCATCGTTTCACGCTTCTTCCGAACTGCTGGGATACCAGCATCGAACAGCAGACATTCCCCTTGTCGGATCACTCTGCTTCCGCATCCGTCGAAATAATGTTGTCTGGACAGTACGTCGTGCGTTCGATAGTCAAATCTAGCGGACCTCAGAATTGAACCAACATAGGTCCATTTTCGAACAGATAGAGATCCAGCCCACGTAGATAAGATTGGTTCTATAGTATATGGTACCCGTCTCCGCCCAGATTGTTTTCCGTGCAGTTTTTAAATTGAATTTTTAGTTTTTAAGAACTAAAGTGAAGTAAAATAATTTATATGTAGTTATTATTAATATAGTTAAAGCTATTTTCATTATTTCTTGAGTACAAATAACTGGTACTTAAAAGAACGGTTGAAAAAAATCGATAGAGTTAACTACCGACTTAGGGCAATTTTCCTTAAATGCACAAAATGTGTCAAGTGTTAGAATCCCTTGTGCTTGCGTATTTTCTTTAAGATCTTTTGTGGTTAATTTTTATTTTCTATCTTGTCAATCGTAAAAGAGTAAAGTAAACTGCCCCAATATAAACGCTCATCATGTTCTCTCTATGGACAAGAAGGATTTACGAAGGGCTTACAAAACCTAAGAAGTTAACTTGATATTCGAAATAGATTCCTTAGAATAAGATATGCATAGAACAGAATGGGAAGGAGGTAGGGTAGGAAAAGAAACAATGTATGCACTGGCATACCCGGACCGTGCAGGATCGTTGTGTTCAGTCTATCTTAGACTGTAAACACCTGAGTCACTGTCGCGATACGTAGATGCAGCTGAAACGTTACCGTGATATCGGTGGGAGCGGGTGCAATTTTGTAGAATTGCCCACCGCTGTTAGTGAATTTCTGCGATTTCCCTGATGAAATAATTTAAAATATATAATAATAAAAAATAGGCTAAACAACCACGTTTGCTTCCCGCAAAATTTCCGGATTAAAATCGGCCACGGAAGTTTTCGTTTGGCGTGTCGAGATGGTGTTATTTCCACTTTGGCGTACCGTCGCCACATTTTGAGACAATCCATTCTTGATAGTAGTAGAGCGCGTCATACACAGCCTAACCACTTAGGGAACATAATATCTAGTTTCTGTACAGAGCCTTCAATTTTGGTCCGATTTTGAATTTTTTTCAAATGAAAGTTCAATAAATTCTGAAGAGCTTGACGCTCTGAACTTTTGTCTCCTCTATTTGTTTATTAACAATTTTTTCATTATTTTATGGAAAAACTGAAACTTTAAGCAGAATAATTTTTTACGCTTTAATAACTGATTAGGTAAACTATATATTGTCTTAAATGAATGTTTAGGGATATATAAAATACAAATAATTTGTTTATTATTCCATTTAATTGTTATAATCAAATTTTATGAACAAATTAGCAAATAGTCTTATTTCTGCTAAAAGAAATTTCTGTTTGCTAGAAGTGCTTCATATTAATGTAGGAATCACAATTAATTACAAACCTAATGGCAAAGTTTATAATAAGCCATTGTTATCAACAATTCATGTATCAGAATATTAAAATTTGATATTTTTTCAATCTTTATTTAAGCTTTTATCCAATTTTAATTTTCTTCAATTGCTAGAATGACTACGAATATTCCTAGAAGATCGCATCTTTGATAACACAGCACCACAAAAAAAAAGTGGTCTGTCCCAGAAGCGAGACCAGTGTACCCTTATTTTTTTGGAGTCGCTGAAACCGAATATAACTTCAGAATTGCTTCATCAGGTCAGGATTTTTTTCTACCCTCAAAATAAGGGCTCAAATTTACTGAATTTAAGGTA
>JAAAKG020133651.1:0-14102 GCA_010014905.2 Druon quercuslanigerum | reverse complement strand
ACGATTGATAATGCTTCATGAAAACCACGTGCCTTTGAACATCAATCCCCCCTTCCCCTGACATAGTCATCAAGTAGGTTTTCATCGCCATACCCCCCCCCCCGTCCCAATTGGGCCACGTGGTTTATGAACGTTCCCTTATATGCTTTTAGATCATAGAGTCCGAGCCTTTAAAGCACGTAAATATTGTAGCTCTAAAATCACGCGCTTCCGTGAATTAATTTCTTAAAATTTCTCTCCGTGTATGCAGTCAGAAAAATAATTATATATATTTTACTTTTCATTTTTGTTTAAGTTATCAGAAAAACATGCTTGAGCAAATCAAACTTGGTTAAAAAAATTCAGATTTGTTAAATATTAAAAGAAATGTATAAAAACTATGTATCATAGGATAGCCATTTGTGCAAAATTAGGCATCTCTTGTTCAATTTTTAGAAATGTCATAAATAAGCAATAATTAATTGCTTAAACAATTACATAATGTCTTTAAACAAATATTATACTCTAAACAATGACCATCTATTACATTTCAATCAGAAAATACGATCATTTTTTAGATTTTTGGAAATAAATAGTTATATAAACAAATATATAAATAAAAAATATACAGGATGTTCAAAAAGTCTCGATACACCTAAATATCTCTCCAGGTAAATATTTTTTCAAAAAGTTCAAGGTCATTCTTGAAGTAACTTTTAACGAGAAATCCAGTGGTGACCTTGAATTTGACCTTGAACCTGATCTTCAAGGTTATTTCAAGGTCAATTTTGTTTCTTTAAATGGGAACCCCTATTTTAGACTACGGCAATCGAAAGACCGGGAAATTTTACGTCTAAACATGTTCTCAGGTCATGGGTCAAGGAAGACTTTGAACTTCAACTAATGGTTTTTAGGCTTAACTCAGGTATGGGTCGGGTCCAATCAAGATCAATTTTAAGGTCAAATTCAAGGTCACCACTGGATTCCTCGTTAAAAGTTTTTTTCATGAATGACCTTGACCTTTTTGAAAAAATATTTACCTGGAGAGATATTTAGGTGTATCGAGACTTTTTGAACACCCTGTATATATAAAATATAAATATATTCAAATAAATAGTTTATATATACAACTAAACATTGTTTAAAGAGTCATTGGAAATGTTCAAATTGTCTTCTAGTAATTATTTGTTTGAAAATGACGACAGAAATATTCCAAAAATAACAATAATACGTAAAAATGTAGTTTTTTTATTTCTGGATGATATTTGGGGCTTTACAGGAGTGCACGGAGGGGGAAGTAAAAGTTTTTGGTATGGTTTCATCTCGTAGATAATCCTCTTCAATCCCTAAAAACCGTGGCAGATTTCGATTGGGGGGGGGACATTCCCTGCAGTTCGATAAGCGTTTTTTGCACCACCTTATACTATACACTTTGTTCCACAATTCCCTAATTTTTTCCTGACAATTGATATTCGAAGACAAATCAACCTTAATCTTGTAACATTTTTAACATATAATCATTTATAAACAGAATAGAACAATTTCAAATATAAAAGTTTATTAACTGACCAACCAATGAATAATTTATCTAAAAAATGTCGTATACTCTAAATTATCAACAAAAAAACCTTCGTAACCCTTAAAACTGTTAGTAAAATTCGATTCTTAATCGCTACCGAAAGCCTATTTTTAAAAATTGTGAATTACCGTCTCAAAATTCTTAGGCGACGTACTCTAAATGACTAATGAATCAGAAACTCAATATATTTTTATTTTTTATTTTTTATTGAAACTGAAAATTGCAGTTCATTACCTTATTATAGTAGCCTGCAGCCACGCCTGGTCCAAGCTCAGGTTAGTGTCACTGAGAGTATCAGCGTCCAGATCTATTTCTGCGAAACTGTATTTTTTCTGAACAAATTGTGTTGTCCTCAATTCATTAATACTGCTTCAGGTCGGGACTGAATTTTAAAACATTCTTTTTTGATTTTGGTGGTTATCTACTTCTTGACTGGCTTTACTGCCAACAATTAATTCGAAAAATTAAAATAATTGAAATTTGTCTCATTTTCAAATTAGGCGCCTTTTTACATACACGCATGAGACAATCCTTGTGCAGCAGTTCGTGCGCAAGAGAAAGGGTCATTGTGCTTTGTGTTGGGCAGGTTGGGAAACAACATCTGTGAAGTGTGAACGTTTGCGTCAAATATTCTGCTGTCAAAAATAAAACAAAAATACAACAAGAAAAGAAGATATATGACAGTCTAATAGTTGACGCACATTGTTAACAATAGTGATTATAATTATTGTTTAATCAAGAAGTTACAACCACGTGTGATTGTTAACACCAGTTTGCCACTTCCAGTGATTTCTCAGTTTCCTTCGCTTCGCACTAACAAATTCCTTTGTTTATTTGTTATCAACTTTACTGAGTAAATTATTTTAATTCATACTTCGTACCACATTTGATACTCAAAAGAGTAAGTATAATATATCTTTACATTTAAGATGTATCGGTCAGAGGTTATGTTTACACGTTAAAGTTTTTATATAATGCTGTATTTTGAGTTCTTATTCGTGATTGTGATCTGTAACTTCTTTTATTTTACTTACGTCTCTATTAAATGATTGTGGTCAAACAATTTTTCAAGTCCTTAACTTCTAAGTTGTTATCAAACTAAAGGTCAAATGTGAGCAGAAAAATGGACTCATTTTCATGAAATTAAAATAAAAAGGAATATAACTTAGGCAATTTCTAGACGTTTCCATATCAGGAATAATTGAGTTTTTACGTGAAGATTGTCTCTGAGACTACAGATATATCTCATCATAGTTATAATTAACAAATTTATTGAGAACTGGATTCACACGTTTTTACTCAAAATAAGCAGGCGATAAATACATTTCACACTACATCCAGGAACCTACGCAATTCGTCAGTTATTTTCCTTGTTCATTGTTGATGATTTTGCGAACCACTTATCTGTAAAATATTGACAACGCAAGAAAATTCCCCAACTTTTCTTCCATATTTCCTCGTAGTTACCGCAGTATCTAGTTTGGTTGTTAAGCTTTTCCTTTTCTCCATTTTTTCAGATTAGTGCACTTCAGAGTGATTCTTATAGTTATAATTGATGAACATTTTTTCATAATATCTTTGCTCTTAAAGTTGAATGACTTTAACCCTTTAAAAACTGAGTTACGGATTTTGAACGAGTCATTCGTGACAAATATGAGTTTTACGTAATATTGAGGTTTATTAATGCTGTTTAAAATTACAGTCTTTCCCCTGCATTTAACCTTTTGTTTCAAATTCGTATTTTCCCCATTATTCTTGGAGAACTTTCCCTTTTCTCTTTAAATATACGACACTTAAAAATGCAGTTAAATATAATTTAAAAACCTTTTAAAACATGTTGAAAATGTGAAAGCTGAAGCAGAAGTTGTTTTTCAATATAAAATTGGTGAAGTATAAAATTATATAGTAATTTTAAAAAGAAGTATTAGAAAAATAAATTTTTTTAGTTTAAATGTATGAACTGAACTACTTAAAAAAATGGAATATTCTAAGTTGATCAACTACAAAGTTCAATTTTCTATATAAATTCAGTCGTAATTCGGAAAAAAAGTAATTTCCATTCTATGAGTAAATATTTGTTTGCGATTACTCAGGAAAAACGTAATATTTATTGGTATCCTTTGACCAGATTTAAAGAATATGATTTGGTCTTGATTTAAAAAGAACTTTTAAAACTTTAGGAAACCATTTACTCGATTTGGCGATGATTTCAATACGATGACTCTTCTGTAAAAAAAACCTTGGCCTTTGAAGTTGCACATTTTGTAAGTCGTTGAAGAAAATAACTTTTTTCAGTGGTAGAATTAGTTTCCGGGAAGATTTTCCAATAAGATTTATTTACTGTGTGATCATTTCTTTGTGTCTAAAAATAGTATCTTGTCACAATAAATTGTATGTCAACTACAATTGACATTGACATAAATAATAGGTAAATAGAAACACACTTACGTAGCTTTTTTGCATATAGAATCTCCAAAATGCACATTACGATATTTCAACACCTATCAAGCGTAATTCTTCACAATGTGAGTCTATTTTTCTGAAATTAACCTTAATTCAACATTTTAATCGTTTTGGGTCTGTTTAGGACCCCAAAACGACGATTTAAACTTCTTTTGGAAACACAAAAAATTAGGCAATTATTTTTTCGACAAAAATATGGAACAATATTCGGGGGGTTATGCAAAAAATATATGTACCTATATATATATATTGCTTAGGTGCGCCTACACAATTTTAACTAATTAAATCAATTTGAGATTAAACAAGCATGTGTGAGTTTGGTGGCCCTTACTTTTCTTTTTACGAATTTCTTGGAAAAAAGTAAGCTTTTTGTAAATCTTATATTTAAAGCCGATAAATCGTTACAAATATTTTAATATTTCGAAAAATAGCGAAAATTAAATATATAAAAAAGAGTTTAAAACACTTAAGTTTCTTTAAAATTTTATATAAAATGTTATTTTATTTGTAGTCATTGATTAAAGAACTTTAAATATGTATAAAATCTGTTCCTTTCACGACTTATATGGGAAAACAATGGTTAAAGCGAGTAAAATTTTTTAACAATTGATTCTTTGGAGACCCATCTGAGTGGCTTATATAGTCATTCGCCCTCAAAATGTATAAGTGATCCTTAATGTATGACGAATTTTGAACAATGTACTCAAATATGCTGATTTTTTCCTATTTTAAAACAATGGGATCTTCATGGTTTTGCGCGGCTCCTGAATATTAACGCTCTGATGGCGCAAATTTTTTGGCGTCCCGTTCATGGCACACTGGGTGTGTAGCTACCCATAACTTATTTCAGAGATGAATACTATTTAAAATACTTATTTTTTTACGTTTCAGGGGTGAAATGAAATCTCTAAAATGTCAGGAATACAGCGGTATAAGTTTGGTGCTGATATTTTAATTAGGCAAAAGATAGTAAAATTTTAAACAATACAAATTTACAAAAATGATCGAAAATGACAAAAATCACGTTTTCTTCAGGTGTTTCCTTAAAATTGTGTGAAATTAAAAAAATCTAGTGATTCATAAACTGCACACTTCCAACTGTAAGATAATGTTATCAGTTCTTTTGTCATAAAAAAAAAGTATACTTATTTTTCAAATCTGATAATTGTGAATATAAACCCACAAAGCGCTTCAAATGCTTATAACTCGAATAGATGCAGACTTTTAAGTAGGGTCACATGCCCGACAATTAGGCCTTACTTTTCCCATAATTTAGCTACCCCCCTACACTCCCCTCTTCATATCTTTTTCACAATTTTAACTTTTTTATTAACTCTTGATGGCTGCAAACCCAGGGCACCATCAAAGGGTCAACCGATTTGGCTGAAATTTTGCGATCATTTTTTTTGGACATCCGAAAAAAACTCGGGAATGAGAGCAGATAAATTCTAAAAAAACGCTACCAAGTATAAATAAAAGCACCCTGATGCTTGAATCATTCTCAGCTTAGATATCTAATCTTTGAACTAATTACTCTTTGTCTAGATAAGCAGCTACGTGTCGACGTTAATTCTCTTGATTCCAGTATTCGTGTCTCGTCAGATGAGAATTAAAATATTTATCAATTTAATTCCGTCATTACATAGTCGATCAAATTTTACAATCTGCACGTAATATTTATCAGAAGATCGATACGTTTACAGATTTCAAACCAACGAAAACAGTTTGTATTTATACCTGTTTAATTGTGAAAGATATTATGATTATAATTCTTCAGGATCAGGTTAGATATTTGGAATTATCTATAATCTGAACATGTGGTATCTATTGCTCGGAAACGACTCCAAAGTTCATTTTTTGTAATCGCTTTGTGTGGGAGGGGTCTCCATTAAGGCCCTAAAATGCCTTTTAAACTCTTTGAAAATCAAATACATGACGTGTTAAGAGGATTTATTTAAAATCTCATTTTTAATATAGTTATAAGAAGATTGATAATTTAAAACTAAACAACTGACTCTTCGTTAGTTAGAATCCTAAATTACAAATTGAGAGTAGAAAACTTGTTGGATTTTTGAATAAATTATTTTTTAACGTTTTCAGCAAAATCGCCAACGTTTTGAAGTTTTTAAAAGATTTTTCCGCCCGATTTAAAATGAAAACTAAAAGTTGTAGCAGATGCAAGAGGGGGAAATGTAATTCATGTGTTCTTTTAAATAATGCCATTCTTTTAAAAAAACATAGTTTGTAATTAGAACTTAATTAAAGTAGATATGGTCTCATAAGGCTTCGTAAATTAAAATTGTACATAAAATAGTGCTTTGTTAATGGCAAACAATATTTTCAATAGTTAAAAATTTAAAAAATAAGTGAACAAGGTGAAAAATCTGCTGGTCAAATAAAATAAATCGTGTATGCAGTTCGGATAAATCATCTGTCACTTTTATTTATCTTTAAAATGGGACTCAAATAACCTTAAATTCTCGTATATTTGATGAACGTCCATCATGTATATCGTATTGCAAAATGGATATTCAAATAAAAAAAAAAACAGAAATGTCCGAAATAGATGAAATACGTGATAGATTTCAAAATAGGTTAAACAAGACGGTATTGTTTTAACGGCCATTATGTTCGTCGTTTTCTGTCAATTTGATAATAATAATAATAATAATAAGTTAACATCTAAAATTAATAATAATAATAATAATAAGAGAGCCTCGGTGGCTCAGTTGGTTAGACGCTCGGACTTCACCTAAGAGGTCCGGGGTTCGATCCCTGAGCCGGTACCTCTGGAAATTTTTCTATGTACCTTTATCGAGGTTCTGGTGGTTCGGAACCCACCTTAAGCTGTAGGTCAACCCATCGTGCACTTGACTGCAACCCAGTCCGTCAATGATGGGGTAAAAACCAGGCTTTGTCCAATATGTCGTGGCACAAAGCTCTCTCATCAGATCACTTGATATAAATGCGTCCGTGACTGATGACATATATCGGGACAGCCCCGTGCAAAACTATTCTAAATATATGAAAATCCAACTCTAACCAACAATGTCTTCGACACGTTGGACTGTAACCATCTTAAGCCTGTGACAACATTTTAATAATAGTAATAATAATAATATAATTATCGCGTTTAGACTATTTGAATAGTCAGGAACCATAAGGGGCTCGCCCTTATTTTGAAAATTTTTCAGGAGAACGGTAAAACGGTAAGAAGCCAAAAAAGTGAATTTTGAACATTTGTTGGGTTAGCCCCTTATGGTTCCCGACCATTCAATTATTTCGTTTAGTTATCGCAATGAATGGAAAAAATGTATAAATTAAAGAAATTAAATTTTTACAACTTTCATAATTTAACTAAAAAATATAAAGTTTTTAGCTTCATTTAAAAAAATGGTTAAGTTATCTCTATTCATTTACGATATATAAATAAATAAAAAATTGAATACGTGAATATTCAATTGGCGATTTCAACAATGAAAATTTTCAAAATAAATGGAATTTCTCAAACAAATTTTAGGTGGTAAAAAAGTACTTATGCTTCTATCGAAAAACGTAGTTATCTTAGTAATCCGGCGGAAAGAATTTTCAGGTGGCTCATTTCACTTATTTTGACCCATCCCTCACAACAATATGATATCCTTGGAATATCCCTTGGATATCTCGGCATGATATGGGATATCCTGAAAAGTGTCCCAAAAATCTCCTGGGATATCCTTGGCATATTCCAAGGATATCGAGATTTCCACCCCGTACGATATCCACATAATGTCCTGTGTGGAATATACTCAATTTTGGCAATGAAATCCAATATCTCTGAAATACATATTTATTAAAATATGTAGAATACCTGAAAACATCAAGTTTCACAAACATTTGCTTGACAAAAAACCACTATGTTCAAATCACGAATATTCGGTTTCTTCCAAAATCCTATCTCAGTATAATTAGCAAAAAATTATTATCGCGATTAATTTCCATAACCAATAACAGCCTACTTACAATAAAGTTGGCTGTTATTGTTTCTGTGAAATCTAATTTGCGCAGTTTAGAGATAGCACTTTTCAACGGCAAAATCAGTTTTCATGATAAAAAAAATCAAACTAATATTTACCGCGTTGTTTTGTATAATATAAACAACAATTGGTTATAATTTGGCACGAATATTCGAGACATTGTTGACTTTTCTGTCATTGTTGAATTTACTCGAAAGTGACTTTAGAGGGGACTCTACCATTGTTGTATTTTATAATGTTGTAATTTGTATAAAATCTCCGGCAAAATACCTAATATTGTTAAGGCCATGTAACGAGTGTAACAGCTGATCAAGTCTTTTTATTTAAAAATAAAAGTTTGAATAACGCGGAAAAAATTTTCGGAAAATATTAATAATTATTAAAGGACCGTTTGTGAAAAGGCAGTGAGTTAGGGGAAGAAAATATTTATTAAAATACCAAATATTAACCGACGCGTTTAGGCTTTACGGCAGAAGTTTGACTTCTATCTTCCTCTGTCGGGAATCATGCAATCTGTATTACCCACAGACCCGTTGAAGTTCGAAGTTGACTACTCGCTACGCTAGTGCTTTTTGTTGTTTTGCTCCACTTTAATTAATATAAACCTCATAACTGTCCCTTTTGGCAACATTGAAAATTGCACGCAGGGTTTTACAGCACTGTCGGTATGTCTCCCAATTGGTAATTAAACAAAAACGTTTCACAATTCTATATATTTAGGACCAGAGGCAACTTCCTTCGTGCCTTCTATTTAGCGCGCTAAATTTTTAACACGAAATTACATTCCGTGTGGACGAAAGTTGGGAAAGAAAAGTACCGATTCAACTTCCAATTTTTATTTTAATCTAAATTTTTTTCAAAATTTCGATCGGAACAAAACAGAGGCATGGGCTTTATTGCCTCCTCTTTTATTTCGCAAACTTTCAGAGCGGTACCTCATTTTGTTTAGACGTAAGTTGGGAAAGAAAAATTGAGGACCAGCTTTGGCGACATGACCCTCTCGTCACATGGCCTTTAATTTTTTTTTATTTATTGATACGATTGAACACAAATATAATTGGCAGTAGATATACCTAAATTTCCAGTAATATATTGAATTACAGAATTGGGATATCTTGGGAACATCCTTGGAATATCAAATTGGGACATAATGGGATATGCTGAGGATATTCTACGATCTCCTTGGGACATTTCAGGGATAAATAAGATATCTCGCCGATATCTCATGATGTAAGAGATTATGGATTTCAAATAGACGTCGTTTGACAAAAATAACATGAGACATGCAGATATTAGATTCCAAGAAGTTATAACAATCTGTAATTGAGAATTCCAGGAAAAGTTCTAAGGAATGGGGAGGCACCAAATAAGAATTTCTTCAAAGTCCCATCCTCAAAATTCGGACGCGTTTGCCATTCTGATTAAGGGCCTTAAGCCACTCTTATGGATTTCTTAAGAAACCTCCGAAAGTTAACAATCTGAATTTTAGGTAATATTACCCTTTAATAACGCTTTTTGAAATTTTTTTTATCATAAATAGTCAAATTTGTTTAAAACTTTTTTCAGGTAAGTCGTGAAATGGATGTATTTTCTAAGACGATATGAGTACTTTAATCAATGATAACAATAAAATAATTTGTTTAATTAATTTAACTATTATTTAAATAAAACGTGTTTGTTCATTAACTAGCTTACCTAAAAAAGCAGGAAAACATGTTATCTCACCAAATTTTATATACATTTTAATATTTGTAAGCACTTATTTGCTTTCTAAGCATACTTGTAAACATTTAAACAATTTAAATCAGTTAAACAATTTTATTTTGTTGAAATATAATATAATATAAATATAATTTTTAAATTATTTTAATAAATTGCGGCATTGTTATAATTGATTAAAGTACTCATATAACGTCTAGAAAATACGTTCATTTCGCGACTTACCTAAAAAAAAGTTTAAAAAAATTAAAATTGTTTAAACGATGAAAAATTAGCTAAAAGGTGACTTGATATTGTTAAATGGCCAATTAATGATAATTTATATTTAAAAAATATTCAAAAAGCGTTAATGAACCACAATATCAAGTGAAATTCACATTTGTCTCTTATGGGTTGTTCTTTGGAGACTCATAAAGAGGCTTAAGTTCATTTGCCCTCAAAATTTATGATTGATGCTTATTTTCTGACCAATTATGAACAAAAAATTAATGCGGAAATATTTGTAACATATCATCGCGTTTAAATATTTTATTTACAAAAAGTTGACCTTTTCCCGTGTTAAAGCAATGGGAAACTTCGTGGCCTTTGTGAGACTCCTTAATATTAACCGGTTTCGCTCAAATTTACAGATTTTTTGGGCGTTTGGATAATACTCAATTTTCTAAATTACAAAAAACAAATAGTTTTGACAATTTTGAATTTTTTGAAAAATTTGACAATTTTTTGTATTTTTTTTTCTTTGTTGCCAGAAGTTTTAGATCATATAAATTTTCTTGTATGTCACTTCCTTAATTAAAAAAATTTTTAACTTGATGTCTTAATTTTTGTGGACGTGAGTTGTTGCAAAATTATTGTCGGTAAAGTAGGAAACGGGAAAGTATTACATGGTCTTAAGTTGCTTAAAATCCAGTTAAGATCTCAAAATGTGGATGACTGCAATGGTTCAGATCCTAAGTCGTTTGATATGAATGTTTTTTTGATATGCAGAACAATAAATGTACTGACAGTTCAAAGATTTGTCCCACTGATGGTCACTACTCCCGCCATTCATGTTAGGAAATGACAGTGCTTAAGGTGGGGGGAGGGGGCTTGAGTGGAATATGGAAGTGTTTATCTACTATGTAGAGTTCCTCTTCCCTTCCTCACATTCGGAAAACGTGATCGTTTAATCAGTGAATCGGTGTACCTAGCTACCTTATAAAAGCCTGGTGTCAGTTTTTTATTCTGCTCTCGAAATGTCTGATTCACAAATTTAATTCAACATTTTTTTACTACTCATACACTTTCTCTCTCTCTCTCTCTCTCTCTCTCTCTCTCTCCCTCGCTCTCTCTCTCTTTCTCTAAACGAGTCTGTAAGTGAAAATTTGATCTTCAATTCTAAACCAATAATATTTCCTTTTTAAAAGCAAATCTTCCAACTTTCAAGATATATAATTTGATTTCTCTATTTATATTTCACAATTGAGACTTCAAGAAAATGTTATAAATTTCAATTCAAATTTGATAGATGAAAATTTTACAAAAAATGCTATACCTTGTGCAATTCTTTCGGAATTTGTAATTAGTATTGTTTCGATAACAATAGAGGCTGAACTGTAATAATTCTAAAAAAAAAAGAGAGATAATTGATTTATAAACCAGAAGAATAGTCATATATTAAAAATTCAATGCGGGAATAATGCAAAATTGTCACTTGTGATTTACAGTGCTAAACTAAGAATAAAACCTGTGTAGTTCGATAATGTGTGTAAGCAAAGTTTGTTTATATAATAGGAAACAAAAGGTTGTGCAGCACTGATAACTGATAAGTGAAGCGAAGATATTGCGTTTAACTATGAGTGCTACTTACAAAATGTTACTCTAACGAAAGGAATTACACCTTATTGAAATATAGATTTCGAGAATATGTACCGGACTGTCACGTAACCAATTCTTTTAAACAAAGTTACCCATAAAGTAATAATTTGAATGAATTTTCCATACCAGAAAGACTCAAAGTAAATAAAGACGAATGTCTGTCTAATACGGAAAATCTATTCGACTTATCAGTTTATGAGTAATGTTGTTTAGGGGCATGAGCCCAGGTATTCTCGTGACCAATTTTTATGAACTGCTTATACTCATAAGTGTGAAGTCGAATAACTTTTTCTATACCAGACAAACGTAAAGGAAAGAAAGACGAACGTCTGTCTGGCATATAGAAAATTTATTCGTTCTAATAGTTTATAAGTAAGTTCTTTTTCGTTTATGCATTCTTAAATTTGTTTAATTAAAAGAAAAACTTTTAGAAAAAATTGTTCGCATTTTATTTATGCATAAAGTGAGGAGTGCATAAACGTTCTTTAGTGCCTCTCATTTAATATCTGAAACTTTCAGCTCGGTATCTCATTTCCTGTAGAGGTTGGTTAAAAAAAAATTCGTTGAAGTAGGAATCTGAGCAGCTTGACAAGCCATTAAAGTGATTTCTAAATCTAAGTCTTGATTTAAATCTAAAATTTTAAATATTGCTAAATCTAAATATTTTCTGCTTTATTGTTTCAGACACGTGCGTATAATCGAAATGGAAAACGATCCTAATAGGGCAAATGGGCGCGTTGGACGAGAAATTGAAGAAGAACCTTCATTAGAAACGAAAAGAAATGTTGTAGCCAACGAAGTCACATCCCTTTCCCCTACCAATAATCAAACATATTTTGCCAATGAAAGGATCAAGATTCCAGAGAGAGAAACTGTAAGTATTTTACCCTATTTATAAAATGTTATTATTTATTTTTTACTTTATGCAAACTTCGTTTAAGAAGCTTATCAATAGTAAATTCATCAATCTGATTTTTTTCATCGTTTTTTATTCTTCATTTTTCTTAAATTTCTATATATATAATTTAAATTAAAATAATTTCATTCGATTTTCATTAACCCATTGACAGTATATAACGCATATGACGTCAAAAAATGGCTAAGATCTCTGAATGCGAATATGGTATCGGAATCCCAAAACTAAAAATGTCGGATCCAATATGGCGGATCAAAATTACGCAAAGTTGGCGGATTTTCATGAAATTTCGTATATTAAAGTTTGCTGTTTTAGGTCTCCATTGTCATTCTTCGCCATCTTGGATCAGCCTTTTAGGAATTTTAAATTTTCACCTGAAAGTCGTATTCAGGGACCCAAATGACCTTCTAGTACCAAATGCGTCAACTTAAAGGTTTTTTCAAAACTTTGCGTCGCCATATTGGATCAGCCATTTCGAATTTTGACCTTGAATTCGTATTCGTATTCTACGCGCTACGCCTGCAGTTTAAAATTCTCATTTTTAACGTTTCTAGATATGAATTAAAAATGGTTCAATTTTGACCTGCAAAATTGGAAATTGTTCATTTTTGAAGTCTTTGTAATTATAATAAGCATAAAGTAATTTAAATTAATAAGCCAACCTTGCAGATTTGAACGAATCATGAGTGTAGTGTCTCTATTTACAAAATTGTAATATTGAAAAGTAATCTATTTTATCATGAATAATTTTGTGCAAAATAAGCATAAAAAAGATTTACCATCAAAAAACAGATTTCCAACTACCTCAATTTTCGGCTCATTAGAGACAAAAATAACGAAATGAATAAAGAGAGCGAAAAAGGGTAAAAGTCATCTGAAACCAATATCTCACTTTTTCCTTTCACAGTCAATAAATATGAACTAAAAGTTGATTAAATCTAATATAATGATTATCTTTATTACGAAAATGATTTTTCTTTAAAATAATTCTTTTTAATTTAAAGTAAAAGAAAGATACTTTAACCAATTAATAACTCTATCCCATACTTTGTTAAATCTTGAAAGGTCCCTTTTTAACTGTTGAGCTTTGTTGTCCTCTCTCTTTATAAATAGCATATCCATGAATTCTCTTTTTTCTGATTTCTCTTATGATTAAGAATTTTAATATCATTATAATTGAAGCCATGACTATATTATTTTATGCTTCGAAAGGACAGTGATATCTAGATCTTCTGTGTACATTATTTTCATGTTCATCTTTCTTAAGGTTAAGTGCCCTTCGTGTCTGCCTTATATTACAATCGTTGCAATTAACCTCGTAAATTACTCATTTTTTGTCTAGCGTTTCATATCGATCTTTTCCCAATTTTACAATCATATTGTTCTTAAAATGAACTCTATGTATAGTATGTAAACCTAATTTGCACAACATTGATTTCAAAATCTTTGAAATTTCCCCAGAGTATGGAAGACCAGTGTATTATTATATTCTCCATTTATTACATTCTCATCATTTATGATTGAGAAAGTATTAGAATTGTCGGAAATTTGACACCACCATGTTTCAACGGAT
>JAAAKG020133650.1:0-36956 GCA_010014905.2 Druon quercuslanigerum | reverse complement strand
TTGCAAAAAATCGCGAATTGGAAAACTCTTGAAGAATAAAAATTCTCGAATTGGAAAAGTATCGTATGGTAAAATTGGCCCATAATAAAATTGTGCAAAATTAAAAAATACCGAATTGGAAAATTCCCGCACAATAAAATTCTTGAACATTCAAATTCCGAATAATTAAATGATACTGAATATAATTGAGATTTTTTAACTAAGTACATTTCAATTCTATAACTTAACTTCCTACCTCGTGTAAAACGGTGATATAAAATAATTAAAATACTAAATATTGTGCAAAAACAAAGAAACACTTTGTAAACATCTCTTTTCAATTACATTCATTACTCTGCATTATAATTTTATATTGAAAAGTTAGTCGCCCTCAAGCACCCCGGCAGATAGTTCATATCGACGGTGCAGCCCGAAGCGGCGTGATGTGACAAAGGAGACGCATCTACCCCTACCACCACTCTCCAGGGCGAATGGTAGGGGACGGGGCTTCTACCGAAACATGTGTTCTCGCAGGAAATTTCCCCGGGTTGGGCATATCTGTTTCAAGTGTTAGGTTAGCCGTGAGGGACGTTAAGCATAGCTTACTATATGTCCAAAAAATCGAGGTGCCTGTATTTTTTAAACAGATAGTAGGTGGGTCGAACCCCGTCGCTGCATTTGGAAATTTTTAATAGCCTTAATATCGCTAGAAGTGAGCGGCTATCTTGTGTGTAATGCATTGCAATTTAATGTAATTATTTAGGTTATATTGCGTATATGTACCAAAAAAACACTTACAAATTTTATGATATATGAATGTATTTTTGTAGCAGTGGATGACCTTCCATAAAATCTAGTAGAAAGAATTTTTTTGCTGATGCACGAAATTTTTTATGACTGGGTTCTAGAATAAAAATATTTAGAGACGTAGACTTGGTTTTCTTTTATTGATACTGTACCTAACAGTTCGACTTCTTTTTCCTCACTGGTATTCAATCAACATGGTGATCCCGATAAAAGCTATCGTTTTTCGAACTTATCTCGGTGAATAAAAAAAATGTCGGAAAGGCTTTAAGATAAAAATTGCAGATCCAATAAAATATACATTTTTTATTTTGCACACTTTTTCTCTCAGATTGAGTCGTGGGAGAGGGGTAGGGGTTTAAATAACATTATTTCTGTGACCACTGATAGAAGTGCCTTTCGGACTCCTTCGAGATGTTGGTAAGGGGTGAGGGTTTGAACGAAAATATTTATGTGGCCAGTCACAGGGGTACCTATCTACCTCAAGAGACTTTTGAAAAGGGTTAGGGTTTGAAAAATATTATTTTTGTAGGCAGTCGAATTAAATTAACTCCGAAAGTTTCGTAAATTGGAGTATTTTAGGTATGCTAGGTAGATGACGCATATGTATTTTAAAAATTTGATGTTCCCGTAGAGGACAGCGAAAACTAAAAGGAAAAATGGAATTTTAGTGTTGCAGGTATTTAACAAAAGAACATTTTCGGGTCAAGGTTTTTTTTATGATTTTCGATCTAATCTGAGCGCAGACGAGTGTTCGCAACCACTTATTTCTCCGTTTGGTGATGAAGCACCATAAAAAAGAACAATTTATCACTGGTTAAATAAGTTAAAATTTGGACGCACTAGTATCAGTGATGAATTTCGTGAAGGTCGACCATCAACTGTTGTTGTTCAAGACAACAACGATGATATGCGAGAAATTACTGAAATTTATCGAAATGTAACAGGCTGAAATTTAGTAATCATTAGGCATTGGAATGAAAGCAATTCATTCGATCCTACGTGATAATTTGTGTGTGAACAAATTCTTTGCACTTTGGTTCACTCAGAATTGATTAGACGCTCATAAAAAGGTTCGTATCAAATGGTGCAAGAAAAAATGGAAACTATTCAAATCAGGCTAATCAAATCTCGTTTATAAAATCCTAAGTGGTGAGCAATCACGAACAAATGCATATGGTCCCGAGAAGAAAAATCAATCGGCTCTTTGAGTATTTCCAAAGGAAGTAAAACCAGAAAAAGTTATTTGTTCTCGCAGTGTTTCAAAAATAATGATTGCTTCGTTTGAATCTGAAAATCGCCATGTAGCAACAGTGGCTCTTGAAGATTGCCGTAATATTAATGCTGATTGGTACACAAAAATGTGTCTGCTTAATGCAATTGCATCATTGAGAAAAAAACAACAATATTCGTCTCATCATTCTTCACCCTGACAACGCAAACTCATACAAAAAACGTCTCACAATTTATCTTTTGAGAACAACACGTTGAATTACTGTACCATACAACGTCCAGTACAGATTTATCGCCAAATGATTTTTTTATGTTCCCGAAAATGGAGGACCAAATGCGCCGTCAACGATTTTCAACACGTAGAGAATCAGTTTTTTCAATTACTTTGACAAAACGTTCGCAGTGACCCTCGTAGTTATAGACAGAGTTTCAAGTTAATCGGCGGTACGCGTTCTTTGGAAGTGCACCTGGAAAGGACTTAAGCATAGTGCAATTACTATATTTCAATAGAAATTTTCTCAGAAACTATTAATCGGGAAAGAGAATTGTGCAAAATCAAAAATGTATACATTGATTCGATCTACAAAATTTTTTCTTAAGGGGACTAGCCAGGTAAGCATGTAAAATCTGCCCCCGCATGTATCAAGTTCATATTATCACCATATATTTTTACCTATGAGTCACCAAATTCCTCCAAGTCTGAGGCTGGAAAACGTATTTTTGTAGGAGTTATGGAGGGGGAAATAAAAATAAAAAAAGTCGTTTTTCTTGTAAACGGCTTGACCGATTTTGATTACGAAAAAATATGTTATGTATGTCAATGGGTCGATTTAAAAAAAAAAGAGAGAAAACATTTTTGGACGAAAATAACAGGTGTGAAAATTGTGTGAATTTTTGAAATATCGTTCACATATATTTTTGTCAAAATTCTTGAAGTGGTGCAACATAGTGAACAAAAATAAAAATCGTAATCAGGACACTTTGTAACAGTGTACCTGTATGGTATACTGTACTGGCCGGATATTTCTTTCAGAAATAGCCCTTTTTCATCTGTCTTTCGTTAGCAACGTTATTTTTTTACTCTGTATAATCTTTTCAACAGGGTGACTTGGTGTGTGACCTCGCAGATATATGCTCTGTTTGTAAATGTAAATAAAATGAGTTAGCTCGAAATTCTCTTGCGATTTTCAATAATTATTGCCGTTTTCTTGCTATATCAGTTTACCATCTTCATTTGCTTGTAATTTTAAATCGTGCATTGTTTTACTTTGCTCTTAAAACACCTTTTACATTCTTACAATTGATAATTTTTTAATTATTATCGCAAGAGTCTTCTTGTCAACTTCACTTCCTTCCCAATCATAATTATGTCGTTCTTATGCTATTTCACTTTGAGATATTCATTTGTTCGTTTTCGTGATTCTACTTAGCGCACTGTTTCGCTCTACTGCAAAGACACCTATGATCTCACAACTCATTGTGATTTTATTATTATCATAAGAATCTCTTGTCATCTTCATTTGTTTCCCGAACATAATTGTCATTCTAGCGCGATTTCACTTTGCGATATTCATTTTTCGTATTCGTACTTCTAATTAGTATCCATACTTTTGAATACTACACTATTTTACATTATTGCGAAGATTATTTCTGTAATCGTACAAATCATTGTGATGTTACTATTATCGCAAGAATCTTTTTTTGTTTTTTATTCATTCCTCAATCGTAATTCTCATTCTTGTGTCATTGCACTCGGCGATTTTCATTTGTTTTTATGCATTACTTTTGTTCATGCACTGTTTTGTTCCTGATTTCTGTTTATGTGCTGTTTTAATCTGTTGAAAAGTAAAATTTTTAAGTTTGATACTTATAAAGATCTTATTACTCAAGTATGGCTCCATCACTGAATAAGCTTAGGTGTGCTGGCTGCGATGTAATTTTGAGAAAAACAAGAGGTAAAAAAAAATTAATGAATACTACGGATGAAGCGACAGCTTTTTGATCCTGTCTTGAATGAGTAATAGTTGTAGGTGATATTTTATGTTGTAAATGTCGACTCACTGTTCATAGAGAAGATAATTGTGACAAAAACCTTGATTTTGAAACTGAAACAGATCTTTCTGCTTTTGAATCAACGTCTAATGACCCAACATTTGAAGTAAAATTAAAATCCAATCAAGCGAATTCTGAGATTGAATATGTAGAAATTCTGATGCCGAGAGGTCTATTGCTACCCATAAATTCGGCTGTTTTTGTTTTTCTTCCATTAATATAATTTTAATTGCTGCACTCCCGATTCGTAAGAGGCGAGGGGACTCATTATCAAAAAGCACCCCATATTTTGTGAGGCCAGGGGACTCACGGTAAAAAAATATCCCGATTCGTGAGAGGCGAGGGGACTCACGATACAAAAACAGTCCGTATCGTGAGAGGCAAGGGGAATCATGGTCAAAAAGCCCCCCGATCCGTGAGAGGCGAGGGGACTCACGATCAAAAAGCACCCCGTATTGTGAGAGGCGAGGAAGAATGTATTGTTCATAATTACATACTATAAGTTCTAGATTTGCCAACAACGTTGCTGACGAAATACAGATGAAAAAGGGTTGTTACTAAAAGAAATAGCCGGTCAGTACAGTATACCATAAAGGTACACAGTTACAGAGAGTCCTGAGAACGACTTTTATTTTTTTTTCACTATGTTGCACCACTTCACAAATTTGTGCAAAAATATATGTTGAAGAGGACATTTGAATGAATATTCGTGGAAAAAATGGTGGATGTCACTATAAAACATAACCTCAACAAAAATTTTTGTTTGATTTAAAAATTTTTTCCTACCTGTTATTTTCGTCTAAATTTTTTTTTAAATTTGTTTTTAAATCGACTCATCGACATGCATTACATATTTTTTCGTCATCAAAATCTGTCAAGCCGTTTACGAGAAAAACTACTTTTTTGATTTTTCTTTCCCCCTCCATAACTGCTACAAAAATACGTTTTCCAGCTTCGGACTTGGAGGAATTTTGTTACTCATAAGTGCCAAAATATGGTGTTGATATGAACTTGATAAATGCGGGGGCAGATTTTACATGCTTACCCGGCTAGGCCCTTTGATATATTTACCGATATATACTCGAAAAACAGTGACTTTTATGGGTTTTCCATGGTTTTATCCACCAAACTCAATTTTTGCTGTATTTTCATTATCCTGTTAGTAATCTGTGCGTTAAAAGATATAGGTATAGAGAATTTTAAATTAATCGGATTTATGCGCTTTTCGGCAGTTCACCCAAAAATAGGACTTAGCGGATACATTCAGACCATTTATGTACACTGTCGCTGATATCGCTAAGCCTACATTGAAAATCCGCGCCCCCTATTAGCAAATCTTCATAAGCACCCCTTGAGGCAAACTCTTACTCTTTCTTGATAAAGCCCAAATAGCTGCGGGACCTTGAATCATTTTAACGATTCCTGGTCGTTTACCCAGTGACTTGCACTCCATTTTCGCCTCTATCCTACGCTCCCTCTATGTTCTTTTTCTTTTCAATCTGAAAACCGATTTCACCCATGCCACGCTAAATTTGAATCGGTGATCCAAAAGTGCAGCCTCACCATTCATTCATATGTTAGCTGCTTGTACGCAGCAAAGGGGGAAAGTTGACTGGTATACGTGCTTATTTTTGCAACGGTGATACCATCATGGAATATACACCCAAGGAATTTAAAATTTTCCAAATTGCATATAATCCCTTCTCGCAGTTAAGATTTGCTTCTCCTTTTTCAAGGTAATGGATTTTGGTTATTCGTGTATGTGAAGTAACATTATTTGATCAGTGAGACGATTATCTAACTTTTTCACTTTCACTTTTACTTCCACTTACACTGTTTCGAATTTCACGTTGGTTGTGTTTGTTCGCACGTTTCAATTGTTTTGTAAAATGTATTTTAAATGGGTTAAAATGGGTTTAATGGAATATATATCTATCACAGTCGTGAAATATTTTTACAGGTGGCAGTTGCTCCCAGTGCGACCCTGCTGTGGTTTATTAATCTATTTTATTTTCTGATTTTATAGATATCCTAGTTAGTTCCTAGTTATTTATTCATATCTAATGATAAAATTAGGAGTAATGAGTTATAAAATACATTTATTTATGACGAAAAGTAAGCCGGAAAATAGTTTCTCTTCAAAAACATATAAAACAGGGCAGTAAATTCGCCTCTGATACATGCGAAATGCGACATTTTTTGCCAAAATTTACGTGTCGCTAATGAAACGGTATCATTTTCTACTTTAACACGTCCAAAAACGTTTACAAGCGATTTTTGTTTAGTGAAAATGTATGAAGAAACTTTAAGGAATATTCCAATTTAATTCGCCGTTTCCATTTTATAAGGTTAGCCAAGTTATTTGTTTATTTTATTCAAAAAGTTTGTTCGTACAAATAAAATGTGACTGACGCGACGGGCAAGACTTTTTACAAAATTATTTTAAACTAATCAAATAAATCATAAATATCTCATTTTTAATCATATGAATGTACTCACAAGTGCCGACCAAAAATTCTGCGTATCTTAATATTAATATCGATTATTTAAACATTTTTAATGGTATACATTTATTAATCAATGTATCCATAATAAATTGTTTATTACCTGTCATTCTGATATTCAGAATATAAAAATGTAATTAAAGAAATGCATAATGGATAATCAAGCTAGAGATTGACTAACAGTGGCAACTAAAGACGACCAGTCATTGGGAGTTTCGGAGGTCCATCAAGCTAGCACCTCTACAAGCAAAATTCCAAAATTTTGTTGTATCAGAATTTTGGGCTTTTTTGAGCTACCTTGCCAATTTTTGGGATGAAGGCAAAACGTTAATTTAATAGAAAAATCTTTGTTTGAATTCAAATTTTAAAGTTTTTAAAAATTGCAATACCGTTGGAAGTAGAAGAAAATTCTAAAGCTCATTTTTAAGGTAAGTCTCCATAGTATTTTGATAAATTTTTAAGATACTTTAAGCTGCTTCTCCCTAGATTGTGTCTTAAAGTAAAACTTTGTTAAAAAAGTAGAAAAACTTCACAAATGTGTTAATAGTTACAAATATACATTTTTTAAACCATTATTTATCACATTTTACTTAATATGAGCAACATTAATAAGAGTGTTATTGTGTTTAATTTTAAATTTGTTTAATAGTCAATTCATGAGTACAATAATTGTTTTTAAGTTTTGGAGTTTTTGCACCAAGTTTGAACTTAGGGTAGAATCTAGAGGAAGAATTTCTAAAAATAACCTAACAATTTAGCGAATTACTGTTCAGACTCATCTTCAAAATGAGCCAAAGTACTTGAGAGAATGTAAGTTATTTCCAGAGGTATTCCTATTTCTGAAAATATAGAAATTCAACGTTTTTTCCAATGTTTCTCTTGGTTTGTTAAATTAAAATTCAATATTATAAAAATTAAGAAACTTTCTCAACAGATCAAGAAATAAAATTTTAGGTAATTTCCGCCGGTATTGTAGATTTCTGAATTATAATAGAAGATATTGTAAATAAATATAATTCTCATTATGAACAGAGAATTTTAGGAAAAAAATGTAATCTGACTTTGAATAGGAAATATTAATAAATAATTATAATTTATACTTGAGGACCAGTCAATACTTCATTATATCATTGGTCTCATTTTTTAAAGGGAATTTTAAGCTTTAATTTAAAGAAGTTTCGATTTTTACCATTTACTTCCCTAAAGCATGCAGAATGTGGAAATGTGGAAGTTGAGAATCGAAAATTGGTCAAAAACGGAAAATATTTAGGTTTTTCTCACGTGCTATTGCGGTTCCTATTCATCTAAAATACTTTAAGTAATGCTTAATTGAAGTGAGATTCAATAAGCTTCCTAGTGGTTTTGTTCAATCTTTCTTACTTCACTGTGGAAATAACCACGAAAAAAAGAGGAATTTTTTTACTATGATTTTTTTTCAGTGGGCTGACAACTCTGTCCGGTGATACATTTTTCCGGAACATACATTTATTAAATTGTGAGTTTAGCGCAAGACTTGCCTAAGAATTTTTCCCAGTGCTGTGATGACGTGAAGTTACTGTAATTATTAATGTTGAGAGTCTGAAATTGAGGTGGTACTTATTTGGGACAGACATTACCCACGGTTAAAAATAGTAGGGAGTCTTAACAGACGGAAAAATTGTTCGACACTAAGTCTGAATGTACAAACTTATTAAGCACGAGTGACTTGTGTAAATTTTACTGGCACTTTTTTCCGGCGAGACTGTTATCAGATGGTATTTTGATATCAGTGCTGAACTTGGTTCTTGATACTGACATCACGTTGGATGAAATACAAAAAGTTATCTCGGGTTGTGAAAAGAATAAAGCTGCTAGTCTGTATCGTATAAATAATGTCTTCTTTAAACATCTAACCTCAAAATAGGACCATTATTTGCTTATTCTTTTTTATACTATCATTAAACTATCTAGGGACAGCTGTTATGAACTCAGTCACTAAAATCTTCACAACGTTATTCACTGCTAGATTAGCATCATATAATCCAAGTAGATTAGCAAAAATGCTAGTTTAGCAACAATTATTAGGATTTGGTCTCGTTTTATGCCAACGCCGGTGTCCTACAGGGTGACAGCTTCTGTCCTCTCAATCCTTTTATCCTTCAGTTCTCTTCAATCCTGAAGGGTGTCTTGCTAAATGCCGTCAGATTTCTAATTATGCTTATGTTATTTAAACGATATAGTTATCTTTGCTACCTCTTGGCATGACGCTCGTGACAAATTAAAAGTTCTGTAGGACCACTGCGATCAGAATGGACTTCTGCTAAACCCCCAAAAAAAGCAAAGATCGTCGCTTTTCGTAAAGCCGGTAAGTTGAAAAAACTTCGCACACTAATGGGAAAAAATGCACCCATTTTTGAGTTTCTGAACACCTGCACTGACCTAGGAAGCCCGTTCACGTCAGCGGGTAAATTTAAAGTTGCTAAATCAATTATCGAGGCCACTTTATTGTACGGTGCTGAGGTATGGACTGTGCGTTCTCTTGACGATTTAAGCGTTGTGCAAAACAAATTTTTCAAGCAATTATTCTACTGGCCTAGAAACACTTCTGCGCACTTTATCTATGTAGAAACGGGATTAGATCATGTAATCGTTAAGGCATTCGAACGCGCTTATAACACAGGCCAATAAAGGTAAAGTAACAGAAACTGTAGTATACTTTTCCGAAGAATTGTGGTGCGCTGAATCCGAATCTGGATTCATAATTTGCCATAATTTTCCTTTCTCAAATGCCATTGAATTGGCTTTAATATATTTTTTTTCAGCGAGATATGATAATTTGAAAGGGGCCCATACAAAATATGAGTAAAAGGCCTTTCCGTCAAATTCGTTGAAACTTCCCGGGAATAATTCTTGATGTGATGGAACTGACAATCTCACTCTTCTACATGTAGTTATACACCCTTTTCACTTGCAGTTGCACCCTCTGACTCATCATCATACAAAACATGAATTATCTTAACACGCACCCTCTCCCTCCCATAACACACTCACACATGCAAGCACACATGATTTTTCTTTTTCTTGTCCCATCAAAAAAAAAAAAACACTACAGTTGTAAAGAAGGATACCTGTAGGTATCGGCCACCAAAAGCACGAGAATAACACACTCTTCTACCTTCAGGAGCTTCAGATACCTTAATATTTAATTATTGGGGGTTATGTCCAGAACAAATTTTGATCAGCATCACATTAAAAAGTATTCCCCAAAGTTATAGCGAAGTTTACCAAAAAACTTTTTCACTCTATTTTGTGCGGGATCCTTTGTGTCTCACCTATCTAGTCAAATGCAAGCCAAGCACAGACTTGCAGCTATCTCTTTCAGCCTGCTTTTCTTAATTCGGTTATATCAATGAGAATTACTTTCTTTATTACCTTTTGAGTGATTTAAAATAGTGTAACGAATCCCGTTGAGATAGTTTTACTATTGTTACCCTGCTGTAGCCTGAAAATGTTGTCCGCCCATTGAAAACCATCCAGTTTTTAAACTGTATAGCCCCTTTAACGCTGAGAATGCCCCTTTGGGTACACCACGCCTTCGTCAATTATAACTCATGCGATTCACGGTACAAACATTTGGGGGGCACATATTTTTGAAGCTTAGGATCTCTTCTTTCCGATGGTCGGCATAAATATGTGATAAAATGTTGTTAATTATGAAAAAATATCCTTTAAATCGAAAAAACACGATTCTTTCAATTTTTATTTATAAAATCGAGTTTTCCAAATTTTTTCAGATAGATGGTTCCGAGATCAGCTTTTTTATCTTAGTGTGTGCAAGAGAATAAAAAGTTCTTAGAATCACTCAAAGAATACGTGAGAAATTTTCCAGAAAGTTTTAAATTATTATTTTAATCTTACAATTTGTCAATTTTTGAAAAATTAAATAATTTCTCCAAAAATTCTAAAAAAATTCAGGTTTTATCTTCCGTATACATTTCAGTGACGACTGAGTATCTCCTTTCGGTGTTTTTTTATCAACTCAGGCCTTGATGAAAATTCTTTTCTTTCCAGACCTTCTTTCACCAATGCAGGCTCACACACTCATCGAAGCGCAGATTACATCGAAAATTGACACGATTAAAAATGATGACATGAGAATTTTTTATGAGAACCATCAGCTTATAGCAAAAATTATCAAGAATAAAAAGTTGTTAGAATCAAACAAGGAATTTACATACATTTTTAAAACATTTTTGAGCACTTTGCACTTTCTCGAAAAGATCATACTTTTTGAGATAAAAATTCATGAATGTCTTCGCAAATATTTTGTCATTAACGAGCCATTTTGAACACACTAAGATAAAAAAATTGATCTCGGAATAATGTATTCTGAAAGCTAATACATTTTTTTGTCGGTTATTGAAGTTGCAAGTAGTAGAAAGAAGAGATCCTAAGCTTTAAGAATATGTGTCTCTCGTTTTTTGATACCTTGAATCGCATGAGTTATAATTGCAGAAAGAGTTCTCGGGGTTAACGGGATAGTGCTCGGCTGACATACTGACAGGATTGTGTTTTTCTTGGACATTTTTTTACTTCTTTAACGTGTTTTGATTTTAATCGAATTTTCACTCTTTATCTTATGATGTAACTGTTAAAGTGTATCGTTTTTTATTTCGATTCTTTTTGAAACTTTGATTCTTTGAAGACTTTTAGAACAGCTGATACTTTGCAGCGTTGTGCTTCGTAACATGTCACTGTTTTTGTAGACTGTGTCGTTATTTTTTGTCATACTGACAGGACTGTATTTTACATTTGAATGTACTTTAAAAAAAAATGAGTGTCAAGGATTGTTGTTCTCAGCAGTATGGACTCTACGAGTTCATCTGCAATGCAGTTACGAATTTTAAAAAGATTAGCAACGCGAATGTTGCCAAGAATGTGCTCAACGCACACTTGGAAAACCTGGAAAAGAAGTGGTCCAAGTTTAATACAAACCACGATCAGCTTCTCATCGTGCGCGAGGACAACTCAACGGATTCATACTTCGGCTATATCCTCCGCTACTAATATTGCTCCTTTAACACAAGTTAAGAAGATGTTTACGCAATGGCAATTACCTAAATTTTCCGGTGATTTTACTGCATGGCCGGTCTTCCCAGATATGTTTTGTTCCATGGTGAAGGATACCGTCACACTTCCACCAGTTCAAAAGCTACATTACTTGAAAGCAAGCTTGGCGAATGAGCCTGCTTAACTTTTAGGGAACATGAGTATCACGGGTGATAACTTTGAGCGAGCATGGACAACGCTTATGGATCGTTACGACAATGAACGTGCTCTTATTAACGCATACTTGGGGAAACTTTTCGTATTAGAACCTGTCACGAAAGAACTTGCTTCGGGACTTTGTTCTCTTTTAAACGACACTTGTGAAGTGATTGGTGGGCTTAAGTCTATGAAGAGACCAACGAAACACTGGGATGACAATGCGTTGTTCTACTTCCAATCAAGGAGCGAACGATGAATTTAGGAGATTCTCGTTCTGCTGATCACAGAATATTCATGAGTTTGGAGTTGAAATGGACATAGCGTCTAATCCTGATAAATTACTATCTAATCAGGGTTACTTTCTACCACATCACTGCGTCATCAAGGAAACCAGTTTCACTACAAAATTGAGAAAACATTGAGAAGATGTTTAGACATATTTGGATTCATCCTAAAGATCACACTTACCAAAAGATACTTTGGAGGTCACACTCTGACGAAGAGCTCAAGACATACTGTGTAAAGACCGTAACTTTTGGGTTTGCTTCTTCAGCTTGCTTGGCGGTCCGTACCTTACATGAGCTGAAAGAGGATAAAGGAAACAAAGGTAGCGTTTGCACCGAGTCATTTCTTGATCGGTTCTCCCATCGATTACAATGCTGGAAGCTTACCAGACAGATGTATGAAGATTTTTGGACAAGATGGTCCTTTGAATATCTACAAGGGCTTCAAACTCATCCGAAGTGGCAGAAGCCTCTTTCTTCAATCAAGATCGACAATCTTGTGACTATGTTGCACGAAAATCTTCCTCCTACGAAGTGGGCTCTAGGTCGTGCCATTGCTGCACATCCGGATGCTGAAGGTCATGTCAGACCCGTTACTTTACGTAATCCTATTGAGACACTCGATAGACCCATTGTGAAATTGTGTGTCTTACCAGTGCACCCGTCGGAGGTGGAACCTAACTCGTGAATTCTTTTTGTGACTGTAGTGAGTTGTCACTTTTTTTGTCTTTTAATCATCGAAAAAGGGAAGGGGGAATGTATTGGATATTTCTTGTCAGGTTTCTATTTTTGAACTATGTGAGTGTTTATGTTTCGCGCGAGTGTTCTCTCTCTTGCGTGTACAAGGTACCGTTGTTATCTATTGCGGTAGTCAGGGTCAGTCTGTAAACTGTTGCAAAACGCACGAGTCAGAATGTTTACTCGTCTTACTTTTATAAAACTGTTAGTTTTAATATCGCCTTTTTCTAGAAGGCAGGACCTTTGACACTTATTATGAATAAATTATATATCGTTTTTTTGGCACTAAGCAAATAATGATGTGACTCAGTGTCCTTTTTTTACCTTCATACTTTAATCCCACTATGAATATTGCTTTCTTTAGGGTTCTTTCTCATTAAACATAACAATTTAGGAATCAAAGGCAATTGATCCTCACGGAACCTTATCTCCATTTTAATTACAGTATGGGAAAAAGCGGGTGGTTAGTCAAATAGGACTTTCAGACTCCGCCAAGATCAGACTGTATTTTAATAGTCCGGCGCATGTGATTGTTTCAAATCAAATTTGCAGTCCATGTAACTTGATTATCAATAACTGAATTAGAGTCTACCAAGTGCCCTTTAATTATACGAAATATAATCCACTGAATGATATTTTTAACTACATTGTGGCAGCACTGAGAGTTAGATCTCTTATTATTAATAAGAAATGGTTTGATTTTGATTGATACACGGACCTTTTTAAGTATATTGATCTTTTGCGTCCTGCTAAAGAATTTTATTTATTTGATTTGTTTTTGTGATTTGTATAATTGTAACTTATGATTATTGTGTTACGGTCGTAAATTAGAGACTGTTACGTTAAAAGCCAGCGGCACATTACAAGAAATTGGAATTAAGTGGAATTGTGCAAACTAGCTGTTTAGTGTTAAATCCATCTTACAATTAGTATTATTATTTTATGTGCGATTCCTTTTGTATCTCACTTTGAATTGGTATAATAAACCTAATCTTGAATCTTAAATTTAACGTCAAATCAATATCAGCAATAAATAAAGTGCGTGGTCATTAAAAAAAATCGAAAAAAGGATAATATCAAAGGGTGCGTTCACATATTCCGCAACATTAAAAAGGGGGAATGGTTTCCTGTTTCGTTACTCTCTGTAACGTGGGGAAAGAGGTGTATTTTTGACAGGATTACGTTATATTTTGAATTGCATGCCCTATATAAAAAAAAGAGATGTTACCGAATATTACGAAAATGTCAGCTGGTGTAAATTTGTTTATCTGTAATAAAGATTTAAGAATTTTCTGCAGCATCAGTTTTGTAAGTAAAAATTTCTAATAATTTTGAAGTATTTGAGGATATTGCATTTCATTAAGATTGATTTTTAAAATTGTACATGTTTACAAAAATGTCATTGTTATAATTTCTGAGAAAACTAAAAATTATTTCTTAATGCGAATAATTAATTTTAAGAAAAAATTGGCAATGATTTATAGGCATTTCCAGTTATTTTCTAGAATTATAAAGCAGATTATGAAAGATTTTAAATAAAAAAATTTGAATTTTGCAAGGGTACAACATTTTAGAAATAATTTGAGTAAATTTAAGAAATATTTAGAAGTTTTTTAAATATTTAAAAATGATTATAAACTTGAAAAGGTTTTGATTTTTTTTCGTAACGAAATGTAAATTCTTGACAGTTTTGTGAATATATGTAGAAGCTTTTAAGAATTTTTAAAGGTTTCAACAGAAAACAAAAATGTTCTTAAGAGTCTAAAGAAAAATTCAAATAATTTAAAATAAATGGACTCTAAGATGAAATTAGAAAAGATTTCTAATTTTTTAAAATTATTTCCTACAATTTTCGAAAACAATGTATTTGTATTTGTAATTGTATTTGTTGACGAAAAGTTTCTAGGACTAGGTAGCCCTATAAGGAACATATGGTACATAGCACTTAATAAAATGGAAAAAAGATCAGATTAACGATCAAAATTAAAATAGTTATCAACAAAAGAGTACTAAATTATAATTAAATAAAGTTAGGTCAGATCAATTATTTTCTGTAGAATGTGAAAAAATCTACGCACACGTACATATAGTAAGTAAATACATTAATACGCAGACTAATAAATTTGTATGTCTTAATGACTAAAATGTTACGAATGCGTAATTTCGAGGGTGGGATTTAAAGTGTTATATAAGTAAACAAAAAGGAGTTTTCTAAAGTGAAAATGCAAAGGTGCATTTCTTATTTTTATAGGTAGTTTGTTCCAAAGACGAGCTCCGCGAATAATAGATGACCTTTGCTTTTTGTAAGTGCGGTGTGACTGAATTTTTAGTACTTTTTTCCTTTCACGTAGTTTGGAATGTGTCGGTTGTTCTGTGTCAATAAAATGGAAAAGGTTAAGAAGGTAATGAGGAGCTTCATTGTTGAAAATACTATACAGCAGGCTGTCCATAAAAAATTTCCTTCTTTTGGCTAAGTTAAGAAGTTCTGCTTTTTCTCTATATTGGGTAATACGTTCACTTTTGGAGTTGTTTTAGATGAACCGAATGCAAGCATTAAGCGTGCTGTCAAGCTTAGCATTTAGCTCATCAATAATATCATCATATACTACACAGCCACAGTCAAAGAAAGGGAGTATGAGACTTTTAATTAGGAGTATACGAGTTGGAGTAGGATGTGAATCTTTATTCCTGTAAAGCTGTTGAAGGACTCTAAAGGTCTTTATTGAGCTATCCAAGACCTGTTCATTCCGGGAAAGAGTACGATAAGGAATAAAGCCTAAATCTTTCAATATTACAATATTTTAGAAAAGCTTAGATGACGTTTAAGGTATACTTAGAAGTTTTTTATCGATTTAAAAACAATTGAAACTTTTAAAGATTTCAAAGAATGAAAAGATGTTTATTTGGAAAACAATAAGTTTTTAAAGCGTTTTAGTATATTTTTAGAGAATAAACAAGTGCATGAGCGTCCTCGGCAAAATGAAAATAATACTTGTTTTGACAAAATTATTTAAGAGAATATTTAAAAATAATTAAAAATATTTCTCAAATTGTCAAAGAAGAATTTAAGAGATACACAAGCATGTTTTTGAATATCAGAATTTATCAATTTTTTTCACCTCATAATTTTTAAAAGATCAGAAAGTTTACAGTTCTGAAAAGATTAAAAAACTAATTCTCTTGAGAATCATGGAAAAAGACTTTAAAATATTTTAAATGATTCCCCACAATTTCGAGAAAAAGTAAAAAAAATTACAAAAAAATTCGTGTAAATTCAAGAAATATTAAGGAGACTTTAGATCATTAACAAATATATTAAAACTTGAAAATATTTTCAGAAATTTTATAAAATTAAAGATTTTAAACAAAAGTTTTAGAATCTTTTAAAGAATTTTGAAAAGTTTCAGGTGAATACTCAATCTAGAACACCCCCCATACATCATTTCAGGAAATTAAGTGATCACTCTAAATTAAAATTTATAGTCAATTAGAAAGTGAACTATGGCAAGTAACAAGCCATATAAAAACAATACATTCAAATAAATTTTCCTCCCCTAAATGAAATCGTAATGTAAAATAAACAGTCCATTTCTTATAAATAGAATATAATGATATAGTTTTTATAACGTAAACTTTATACATTATATTTGAAATCTTTTAAATTCTATTTTTGGAGACTTAAAAGTTGAGATGTCCAGTTATTTAAATTTTTTATATCAGGAAATAACGGAGATTGCAGACAAACAGAAAATTTCAAATTAAAAAATAAGAATTTATCTTCAATTAAAGCTAACGAATCAATAAATGAGAAAAACTTCAAAGAACATAATAAATTAAGGGGATGGCTGATTCAGAGAATGCGACATATATTTAAAAAAAGGAACAAACATAATTCGAATTTAAGAACGAGCAATCGTAAAAGACAGGTTTTCGGTGTTGCATAGTCATAATGAACAGTGAATAAAATAGCACTCGTATCTTTCAACAAAGTTTGGAGAAAGCACAAAATCATAAAAGATAAAATGACACGTACCAGAAATGCAAGCAAGCCTTTTGCCGGGGAGTTGGAACGTTTCCTAATGCGGTCGATTTTCGCCGGAAAATTGAGCTTGTGAAACAGCTCGAAGTTGGAGTCCCATCCAATAAACCAGCATCAGAGGTTTTTTAAGATCGGCATCGGACGTTGCGGCGCGGAAGCCATTAACGATCAATCGATTATCGTTATAAACAATATAAAAAACCACACTGAAAGAAAAACAACAATTTCTTTCAGCGCTCGTAATTTTTTCCCAAATACACTTAAATTCTGTCATAATATTAAAGTGTTGATAGCTACACGGAAAAAATATGGGACCAAATAGTTGTCTAGTTTCAGAACTTATTATTACCAAAAATTGTAGTAGCTTTTCGCTCCGCGCTATGGGATTGATTCGTTCCCATGATCGGCAGAAACAGCTACCATCGCTACTATAGTCTATACTAGACTATAGTTAAAGTATACTCTCTCGCTTAGCGAGGCGACACCGTTTTGACCTCGAGTGGTTCTAGATCTTCCTGATTTTTGCGTAAAAACTTACTTTAGCCTTTTCTGGGACACATAGTTTCTAGATTCCTTAAGGCAGTAGTTCGCATAATCACGTTTTTCCAAACCCGTTGAGGTAATAATAGCGAAATGCCTTCGAAGAATGATAAAACTCGACCTGATAAAGACTCCAGGGTAGGGAATTTAAGTTGAACATTCTTGCTATCTAACACAGAAATCATTGCTACATTCATATTGTAAGATATTTGCTACTGGATTATAAAAAAGTATTTCTGTTTGACCACCGTTGAAAACGCGTCATTGCATGCACGTGAATCAGGCTCAACGTGGATACTTCCAGCCCAGTGACCTTGGAACAGGCGCACTTCACCTCCAGTCCAACATTATACTTTACGCCTGCTACACATACACTGCATCACGCAAGGGAGAATATGGAGAAAAAACACGTGAGCCGCAGTAATCTGTAAAGGAACCTGTACAGGATGCAATGAACATCTTGAATATTTAGCACTCAGTAGGGTACTTGCAGCAGCTCAGAAGGTGGTTTTAATAAAGCACTCCGTATTTTAAGAAACGCTCATTGTAACCGCTTAAGTATAGCAGCGGTAAAAGAAGAACTCCAAATTACACCATACTGCTAATTTTGTACCTACGACATTATCGCAAAAGATTTTAAACATCGTATTAAATTAACTTACAACATCCTCATCTCATCTGTCACTTGACTTATTGAGCCTATCATAAAAAACCGGGTTCATCCGAGAAAAAATGAAGTAAAAATAATAATACTAGAAAAAAAGCTTTGGTGCCTTATTTGGTTAGACGCTCGGATTTCTCTTCGGATCCCTAATCCGGTACCGCTAGACATTTTTCTATATCCATTTACCAAGTTTCAAGTGGTTTGAATCCCTGTTTACGATATAGGTCTCGCAATCATGTTCTCAGATGCAATACAGACCATGAATGATAAGGTAAAAACCAGGCTTTGTCCGAAATGTCCAATTAGGCACACTGCTCTTAACAGATCTCTTGACTGCATTACCAAAATTATTTCGTGATTGATCATTTACATAGGGAGATCTTCGTGCAGACTATTTAGAAATCGATCTCTCCCAAAAATACTACTGTAATATGAGGCTGTAAGCATCTTAAGCTTGAGACAAACACAAATAAGACTATAACAAATAATTAATGCTCTAGGGATCCACCAAAAACACTTTCCGAGGATGGAAAAATTATCTGAAGCTGATATTCCTCTGTCTGAGTGGCTCCTGGAAAATGTTAGTCTTTGGAATCTGATCTATTTAGTTTACGAGAACGCCGTCTTCCTTTTCAACAACAATAGAAGTAATGATATTTCTGTACGCCTGATGAAGATAAACGAGCCAGTTGTAAAGGCAATTGCTCGAATCTTACGGAAAACAAATCTCGCGCTGAACAGGTGTAAACTGGTGGCCATCAAGCAGCACTGGAAGCAAAAACAAGAGCTCTTTTAACAGCCTACGCACCATCTTTTACGCCCCAGCATCTAGCTCGTATATTTACTACTTTCTTTAACGGAAACAAAACCATCAAGTAGTAATCAGTAGAAGGACGCAATGTACTTATCCCTAACACCGGAGATTTTTCAAGTATAATGAATTACGGGCCCATGACTTTTTCAAATAGCGGCTACCAGCTATTCACTGGCATCCTCAAAAGAAGGATATTAACACCTGTCGATCCGGTATGCAGTATGCAATTTTCTAAAATGAGATATTTCAGGTTGGATGGGAAGTCCAATAAGGTGCCTGTTTAATTAAATAATAAAACCAATACAAAAATTGTAACAATTTTACTATTTAATTCAACAGCTTTTTAAAAATAAAAAGTAACATATGGGTACACTCACAGCAAAAAATCAAATTTTTGCAAGTCATAAGGATAAATTAAGTTCCAACCTTTGTAATTAGAATGATTCCTTATCCCTCAGCGTGCAGATATCTGGCTAGCCGACTTCAAAGTCTGAAATATAGTCGGACATCGAGTCTATCAACCAACGATATTATGAACTTCACATCTGATGCCCCCACTACTAGTCGCACTGATTGTTTTTGAGGTTTGTAAAAATGATGCGCACAGATTCACATCAACCGCCATTACTTATTGCTGCGTACATGTCTACTGCGCAACTTCACTTCTCCGAGCAACCTCGGTAACAGGAACCAGTACTTTGTTCTATTTAATTAAATCTGAGGGTTTATTTAGAACTGAAATCCACTCTAGAATTATATATTTTTTAATAATAAATAAAATACTTACTGGTATGATTTATGAATTAAAATTACTTTAAATTAAAATTGACTGTTTTTTTTAATTAAGGTCTTCTTTAAGGTATTAAACAATTGTATGACATAACATTTATTAGGATAATAATTAATAATTCCTAATTCATTTTTGGTAATATAAAGTCACATTTTTGGGATTAGGCAAAAATTTAATTTTGCAATTCGACAGAGACGAGATCAACCATTAGAACAAAAAATTTTTTTTTCTCTGAACTTAAAATTCATAACCTTTTTTTCAGCAAAATCGAATTTTTTGTATCACTCCAAAATCTTATTTTAGGATCACGAAAATTCTGTATCGAAATCTTCCATTCACTATTTATTATAAATATTAAGTCTTTATAATAATATAATAATAATATCTTCATAATATTAAATCTTTTAGCGCGCTAGAAGTAACCAATCGGGTTATCGGCGCGACGCCAGCGCAGTTCAAAAAGTTACCAAGATTGGGAGCACTGACGTGAAGCCTCCGCCCGAAAAGCCATTTGATCGATATGCTGATTGTGCAACTGTGCTCAGTCGGTAAATTAATATTGTTCAAGCACATAATGAATAATGCAAGTACGGATCCCGCACTTTCAATAAATATGTATCTGGCCATTATCCTAAGATTTCTAATTAACGATTGACATTCGAAAATTCCTGTAGTTAAATGGAAAATAATTTATTTGAGTGATTTCCCGAAAAGTTTTCGCAGTGACAATTACCTTAGGAAATTCCCAAGTCGAAACTTTACGTTGTTATTTTCTTAACGCGCCTACTAACTTTATGGACCCTCGCGACTTTTAAATACTTTGCTTGCTGCACAGAGTAATAATATGGTGAAAACTCCTGCAAAAAACTGTCCGTGCTGAAGGACGACGATACCTCCGAAGTAGGTCGTGAGGAGACTGTGAAGAAGGGGGAGGTGGTGTTCGTGGAGATCGTGGTGTCTCGGGGATGTAAATAACGGTCCCTGGAGGGTGATGTAGCCGGCAAACCCGAAGGTGGGAGGCCTACCTCGAGAGGGAGTTTCAGAATCGACCTGTCGGCGGACCCTTAGAGAATCGGATGGTTTGACTGGAGAAGAACGATGAGTAGCCCGATCCGGAGAGGCTAATGGCGAAAATGCTAAAGGAATGTCCAGAAATTCCTCAGCCTGATCCTGGTTCGGTTCTGTACTGGTAGCCAGAGGCCTAGTTGGTGCGGTAGTATATCCAGAATACTGGGGATTGAAATTAATAACTCCGGCGATTGTAGCGGCCTCTAATCTCCGCGCGTAAGCCCGACGTTGATGTTTGCTCGGCCTTTTTCATCCTATAACCTGCGGAATGTCATTTTGAGATTAAAACTTGGCACCGGGATATTTCACGAGGTGTGGACGGTAGGACCGAGAGGGAAATCACGGCGACTTCCTAACCCCCGTGGCAGTTCTAACGGCGAGACCACCGCCGAACCGTAGCACTTGGCGGGGGTGGATTTACACAACATAAAACTCACGCAGAGAACAGAACAGAGATCAGAAAACAAAATTTGCGAAACTAGACTTTAACAAATATATGTAAAGGTTCTAGCGACGAGGTACGCCGTCGAACCGGGACGTTTAAGCTTCGAGGGTGTAGGTGCAAGAAGGAAAGACAATATAATAATTTTTATAGTGTAGTACAAAAATAAAAAGACCAAAAACTCACTTTAACGTGCAGATAACTATATTTAATAGAAGTAAAAGAGAACCCTTTCAATGCAGACAGTAATTTAGGATGCTTGCGATACGCAACGAGATCGAGAGAACAGTCCAGCAGATCTGCCTCCTTACGCGCTCGTTTTGGAAGATTCTAGACTGCAAAAGAATGTTTGTCACAGGCAGGATTTTTTATATAATGTATTATCTATCAGGAAGCAATAAATAATCCTTGTTTTTCTTATTTTACCTTGATAAATGCATGGGATACTTTTGATTTTTCGGTTAAGTTAACCTTCGCGCAATTGGGCAATAATATTCTATAATATCAGATCTACTGAAAATTTTCTAGAAGCATATACACATTCTACAAATAAAGGCAGAAATTTTTTGTTAAAGTTTCATCTATCAGGAAGCAATAAATCTCATTAATAGTCAAACAGGATGCCATAAGTAGCTCTCCCTATCAAATGTCACATGTACACCTGCATCTTTTGCGCATTTAACGGTTGTCTTATCTACAAGGATGCAATAAATCATCCTTGTTTTTTTCACTTAACCTTGACAGATGTATGTGATAACCAGCATCCTGTTTACATGAGTGGAGCCATCACGATATTGCGCAATCGTGACGTCTTTAGAACCCTTTTTGGAAGTTCTCGAAGCTTAGCACGGACGTGGTCCAGAACCCGCCTTGCTCATCTACTTTAATGCTCTTCGAGACTTTTAATCTACACATCGAGAACTCCAGGAAGCAAAGTTTAAAACAAAGTAGCTTTCACGATGATTCATTGGGATAAAAGAGATATTTCGGGCAATATGATCTCCAATCTCAAGTGCAATATCGAAAATCTTTATGGAACATCTAGAAACAAAAATCTTCAATCAATCCAAACTTAAACCGGAATTTTAGTTCTGTTACGTGGATGACACTTTTGTCATCTGGCGACATGGACTAAATGAACTGAATAAGTTTTTCGGTTTCATCAATCAATTACATCCTAATATCCAATTTACCATGGAAATTGAACAAAACGGAAAATTGCCTTTCGTAGACGTACTGATTTACAAAAAATCGGATAATACATTAGGACATGAAGTTTACAGAAAACCCACCCATACAAACAGATACCTACATGCCTCCTCTCACCATCGCCCATCTCAAAAACAATCTTTCATCAACTTCCTTGTATACAGAGCTGTCTCCATAACAGATAAAGATAATTTACAAATGGAATTACAAAACGTCAAACAATTCACAACAACCTAATAAAGAAAGAGAAAGAAAGCGACCACCATCGGACCCTACATCCAAGGTGTCACAGAACAAATAGGAATAATTCTCGATAAACATTACATCCAAACCATATTTAAACCACCTGCTAAAATAGGACGACTTCCAACAAACCGTTAAGACAAAAAGGCACCTCTTAGTGATCCAGGAGTATATAAAATCCCTTTTTCTTGTGGCAAAGTCTATATTGGAGAAACCGAGAGAACGGTGAGCCAACGTATAAAGGAACATGAGAGTATAGTCAGGCTAAAACATATCACGCAATTAGCACGAACTGAACATCATATCGAAACAGGACATCAATAGGGACAACGGTTATAATACCAATTCGATTTGGCTTTCCGCCCTCCCGGATTTTTTAAATAAGACTTGATTGGCCAATCAGGTGCGTCCTGTCTCCATGGCGGGCGCTCTGAACAATCACAGGCATCGTAAAGAGTATACATAAGAACAAAATAACCTGATACCTCTGTTTCAGGTCAGCCCTGAAGAAGGGAACTGCAATGTTCACGAAACGTCGGTAAAATTCGTAGTTTTGTACAGGACTGAAACCAGAAATATCTCTTTTATCGAATATTATGTATAATATAATATACTGCTGAATACACATATCCAGTTACAGCGCCATATTACTCTGAAGAATACTACTACGTATATTTTTGTTGCTTAGAGGGCTATTTAGCCCTAGGGATTTTTCAATAAATTACAATTACAATAGTACCTCACACTATGTATAAACTACATAATATTTCCGCCTAGGCATTTCCCATACAAATTCCGCGTGATCCCTTATTTAGCAATTTTTTAGCCTACCTCACCAAATTTTTAATATCGTATGATAGTATCAAGCAAAATTTTGGGAATTATTGATTTCAAATCATTTTTTAAAATATTTTTATTTTGCTCGAGTGCAAAGTTGCTTATTCTGATTGTGTTGAAAATTTAACTTTTCCAAAATACAGGGTGTCCCAACACATATACAACGCCCTGCACTTGTGATGGAGGACAAGAAAAAATAAATAAAAAACTCATCGAGCAAAAATTTTTACGAGGCTTAGTTTGAGTACAAAAAAGCGTTAAAGTTATGCCTAATCACCCAGCAAAGTGCGAGCTTTAGATTTAGATTTTAAATAGTAATATTTCTAACACTTTCTTTCGGATTATAATGAACCCTATAGGCATTGTGTAAGGCAATATGCTGTTTTATATAAAATGTTAAAAAAAAGAATTTTCAGAATTTTCACAGAAAAAGAAACTATAAAAAACTTGGATTCGATTCTTGACGGATTCAGCTAAGTTTTAATTTTTGGTGCATAGAATAATATTCCATGTTCTTTTCTCTTTCGTTTCATAAAAAGAAGTTTTTGGGCTCCCATCTGGTTCGAGGGTTATAAATATTGAAAGAGTAGCATTCCGGGCGAATACTTCTACCCCACAGCAGTTTGACGAGGAGCAAGCATTGGCATTACGCAATAAACCATTGCGACGCTGCAGCTAGCCACGTGACTTGTATATTCTACTGTTTTTAAATATTCATAACTTGCGTAACGTATGAGTGTCAATCAAGTTATTTTTAAATGACGATAAAAAACAAGGAATATTGTTAGACAAAAAAATAAGGAATAAAAAATAATGAATGCCGTCAAAAATCAATTTTTGTAGTTGAGTTTTTTTGTAGGGAAACTTCAAAATTGGTTTTTACATTAACATTTTATACAAAACAATATCTTAATTTTCAAACTGCCTATAAGTTTTATTTTTTTCAAAGAAAAAGTATGACAAATAATAAAATTTTTAAAAAATTGACCTCAAATTACAAAATGGTGTGGCTCCCAGCATAAAAAATTTCTTTAAAAAATGCTTTGCCCAACAAATGTTACCTATAAGGTACTATAAGTTCACTACGTTTTTTTTAAATCGATGTGATGGCTGCCAGGATTGATATTTCTTACCTAGAAAGCGTCTTTTGACAAAAATCACTTTAGCCCCCACCCCGATAATTTCTTATTTGTCATAGTGCTACATTTTTTAATGGTGGTACATTTGGTTGCATTTTGAGCGCACTAGAATCTCTCTCTCTCTCTCTCTCTCTCTCTCTCTCTCTCTCTCTCTCTCTCTATATATATATATATATGCATATATTGTGAACTTTATGTTTAAAAATGCATATTTTTTAGGTTAACTGTAGAAACTTGTAATAGAAATGAAATTATTTATAAAATTATAATCAGAATTGAGAGGGATGATAAAAATAAAGTGAAGTGGAAATATTAAAAATAATGCATATCAAAACTTTAGAATACAGCTATACGACGCATAGAAAAAGAAAAGGGTTCATCTTTTACTGTCACTGCTTTAACCAATTTTGTCACTTGTGCTCTATCCCTATTTTGTAACAAAACAATTTTTTATTTTCCTGACGATATACGCACTTGCATAATAACTATGCAAATATTGCATGTAGTAAAAGAAAAATATTTTGAGGTTTTAGAAACTCTGTAGCGTGTCGCTTAGAATGTACTAAACAGACAATAGCAATGGTAGTGACCTTGCACTGTCCTATATGACATAGGTGACATTATAATTTCATATTCATTGTTGGAATTGCATTACGTACAGTCAATTCTCGTCTTATTTGTTCATTATCTCTTTGATGTCTGGTCAGAGCACGACCGAACTTCAGAAGCGACCGGAATAGTTAGCGTGTAAAATCTACTTGCAGGTTCGATAACACGATGTTAAATCTCACGAATAATCAAAATTGGTCAAACAGTTAAGGTCGTAGTGCTCGACAGGCCACGCGAACTCTTGCAAAGTCCGTCGACTGAAATGGGGTAATCGATCGTAAGAGTTTTCCTCCCCTGGAGCTGGACTTGGATTTTGTGGGTGAAGTGGGTGGAATCGCGTGGCAGCAGGTGGAGATGGAAGAGATAGGTGGTGGTGGAGGTCAGGTTGCGTAACGCAAGTTATCAAACGTGAAAACAAAGAGGTTCTCGCAGGGTAAAATCTAAGGGTAGCAATCTGGAGGGAGTATAACCCTACTCTCTTGATAGTCGCTTCGTACGGAACAATTACATTTTAATTAATATTTCCTAAGAGGCCAAAAAGCCCCGCCATCGAATTTACGATCGTTTTCTCCATTATTAGGAGATACCTTGGGAAAGGGGTTTTCCGGCGAATCTTCTCGAAATCTCATAACTCTGCCTTTACAACTGTCCTACAAATTCGGTTTTAATTATTTTTATTCTCTTTAGTATCGCTACCTTGAAAGGTTACAGCCATTTTGTCGGGTTATTCTCGCTTACCACCTGACAACCTCCTGATAATTCATAGGCTAAAATCTACTATGAAGAAGAAATTAACGAGTTCGAACCGAAAATTATGTAAAATTATGTTCATTTGTTACATGTAATATTAGCAACTTCTATGTACATGTAAATAGGTCTTAAGCTCTTCGCCACCGGTTTGTTTATTTACAATAAGTTATATAACTCTTCCACATCTATGCTGTTTTCTATAGAAATACTATTATCTAAATTAAAATATTCGATACTCAGTTACAAGTTCATCAATGTTTTTAAAAAAGTAGAATCCACAAGAGATGGATTCTAGGTCGAGATTCCGACAGCGCCTCAAATCTTCTGTTTTTAAGATACTAAAATCCGCGGTGACATTCCTGAAGAGATATGATGTTGTAAAGGAACCATAAGGAGACAATGACGACGTCGCATTTAAAGTTTTTGGGCGATGTGTGCGATGTTGAGACGATGAAACACAGGTTGCCCCGCGGGTAACGTGTGCTCAGAGATTCCTTCTTTTCACTTCATCCTTCAGTACAGCATATACTTCAGGATTCGAAATACTAGAATATCTTTCGATTCCGGAAGGCATCCAGTTGATGAACCTGTATTCCCAGTAAATTATATTCGGTAGTTCTGTTCTCTCGGTTTAATAATAAAAAAGTAACAGTTAAAAATATGCAACTTCCTAATAAAAACTAATTTTAGATACAATTTTTACATTCTCATCCTAATGAAAAGGTATTGTTTTCATTTAAAAATTACTTTCGCGGAATAAATCAAATGTCGATGTTTTGAGACCCCCAGAGTCAGACAAAATAGTTTTTACAGCGGTGTCTGTATGTCGTCATTATCGTTGTCGTTTTCGTCTAGACACACGGTAACATTCAAAGGAATAATTTTATTGGATTCTCCTTTGGCAAACTTTATAAGGATATGATAAGAAAGGTCGAGTTTTTTAGCCACCTTTTTTATGATATTTTAAAAAGTTATAGCATTTTGAAAATTTTCGAGACCACCTTTTTTATTATTTGAAAATACTTTCAACAGGCATTAATAGCACACCAAAATACGAAAAATTTATTTCCATTACATTTCTTGATATAGCAAAAATTATCAAAGTTATAGTATTTTCAAAATACAAAAAACCAATCGAAAATGAACATTTGAGGCGGAAGAAAGCGCGATATGGGGAAAAGCATTCAGAAGAAAAGCGTTTTTTTCTGAAGGCGCCACAAGACAGTCTAAACAGCAGTCTGAATTTTGATTCAAAAAATCGAAAATCTAACTTTTCATCGCACAAAAAATAATTAATTATTACATTCTCATCCTAATGAGAGGGTACTAGGTTTTTTGTGAAAATTGAATTTCATGGATTCCATCCAAGTCCAAAATTATTTGGACAGGCGTTTATAGAAGACCAAAAGGCGAAAAACTTATCTGTATTACGTTGTTTGTTAAGGCAAAAATTATCAAAATTATAGCATTTTGAATATCCAAAAAACCAAATGAAAATAAACATTTGCAGCCAAACAAAGCGTAATATGGGAAAAAGTTTAGAAAAGAAAAAAGTGACTTTTTGAAGTCCCGACAAGACTGTCTTAACAAACTTTATAATTTTGATTAAAAAAGGAAAAAATTCAAATTTTTATTCCACCAAAAATAATAAATTATTACATTCTTATCCTCATGAGAAGTTGTTGGTTTTATGTGAAAAATGACTTTCGCGGACTCCATCAAATTTCGACATTTTGAGACCCCAAGAGTCAGAAAAAATAGTTTTTACGTCGGTGTCTTGTTGCCGTCGTTGTCGCTGTTGTTGTCGTTGTCGTCTGTAAACACGGTAGTATTTGGCAGAATAATTCGATTGTATTTTCCTTTGGCACACTTCATAAAGATATGAAATCAAAGGTCGAGTTCTTCAGCCAGCTTTTCTTGAGAAAAATTTTAAAAAGTAAGAGCATTTTACAAATTTTTGAGATCTTTTTTTTTATTATTTGAATATCCTTTTGAAAGATTTTTATATTAGCCCAAAATGCAAAAAATTTATTTTAATAAAGTTTTTTGATAAAATAAAAATTCCCAAAGTTGCAGTTTTTTCAAAATCCAAAAAACCGAACGAAAATGAATATTTGAGGCCAAACAAAGCTTGGCATAGGAAACGGTAGACAGAAGAAGAACGTTACATCTTGAAAGCGCTACAAGACAGTCTTAACTACCTTTTAAGTTTTGATTTAAAAAATCTAAAATTCAAGTCGAGTTCGTTAGCCAGATTTTTTGGATGAAATTTTTGAAAATTAGAGCATTTCGAAAATTTTCGTGATCACTTTTTTTATTATTTGAAAATCATTTTGGCAGGCGTTCACAGTAGACCAAAATATCAAAACCAAAGGCAAATGAACATTTGAAGCCAAACAAAGCGTGATATGGGAAAAAGTCTTCAAAAGAAAAAGGTTACTTTTTGAAGTTCCTACAAGACTGTTTAAACAATCTTTTGAATTTTTGTTTTGAAAAATCGAAAATTCAAGTTTTGATCACACGAAAAAAAAAGAATTATTTCATTCTCAACCTAGTAAGGTGTTCGTTTTATGTGAAAAATTAATTTCGCGGATTCTATAAAATGTCAATGTCAGTGTAGGATCTTTATCTTCTTCTTTTATGGTTGGGCCAAAGCATTAATATATTGATTATATTGATTTTCTTTAAAATAAGTTACTCCTTGGCCAAATCATACTAAATATTTTATGGTTGTGCTTTGTACCTTAAACATTATGAGTCTGTAAATTCTTTTTAACGGAGTGCCGAGTCAAAAATCATGTGCCTTTTTCTCTTGTATTTGAATATTACCTCAGAAATGTTTTCCCAATTTCCCATTGTACCCATATAAACTTGTATTAGCAGACATCATTTCCCCTTTTCTCTATCGCTCATGTAAGCTTTTAAGAGGCTTTGTTTTAAATTGTACAATATTTCAATGTTTTCGCAGTCTCCCAATGTACCCATATAAACTTGTATTAGCAGAGACCATTTCCCCTTTCCCCTATCGCTAATTTAAGCTTTTAAATGGCTTTCTTTTATATTGTACAATATTTCAATGTTTTCTCAATTTGCCAATGTACCCAAATTAACTTGTATTAGCAGAGATTATTATTATTATTTCCCCTTTCCCCTATCGTTTATTTATTCTTTAAATTGGTTTTCTTTTGTATTTTATAATATTTTAATGTTTTCCCAGTACCCAATGTATTCCGGTAAAATTGTATTAGCAGGGATCGTTTCCCCTTTCTCCCTATCTATACTAGAAACTATTAAGTAGGTCATCGTTTGTATCTTGAAGTTTCGTTGTGCAATCAGTTTTCCGATGTTCTTTTAAAATTGTACCGATGGAGATTATTTTCTCCCTTTGCGCTTATGTAAGTCTTTTCACCTTTGGAATTATATTTCACTCGAGCTTTACTCTAACCCCTTTTATTAATTATTGTAATTTTGATTGTTTATTTTCCTTGTGAAGAAGTTTTCGCTTTGAAATTGTCGTAATATAAGGATTTTAGAAACTGTAGTATGATAGAATCTTTATCGAAGCCACGGTTCATGTTATTGTGAATGTACACCTCAGTACTTGGAAAATAATTATAATAAATTAGTTTTAATTATCATTTTGAGATCGAATTTTTCTAATTTATTGAAACCCGACCCCTCTACCATTACTCACTCTTGTATAGAGGCTGAGCTAAGCATTTAGTTCAAGTTATAGTTGCTACTCGATTTTTTGTATTCTATTTATTTATTTGTGATTATATCCCGTGACCCTAATTGAGAAATTTTAAAGATTTGGAATTGTGGGCATTAAAATTAAGAAGTCCATATTTCTGAGCTGTGAAAGGTCACATTTTACCTATTTGGTGCTTTCGTAAGCATATTCGGTTATCTTGCTTTTTGAAGTGTAGAGCGTTTTTCTTGAATCTGTCCCGAGAAAGGACTGGCGCCCGGCCTAAAGTGGTTTGTTTTAAAGAAGTAGTTATTTAAGAAAAGGCAGGTTGTACGCGACTAGGAGGACCACAAAATTCTACAATGAAATTTTATTTTATTCAATTTTATTAGCTAGCCATTTTAGATGAAAGTTTTAAAAGTTAGAGCATTTTTTAAATTTTTACAACCACTTTTTTCCAGATTGAAAAATTCTCTGTACGGGTATTCATAGTAATCAAAAAGACGAAAAATTTTTCTAGTGACTTTTTTTGTTAACAAGAATTACCAGAGTTTTGACATTTACAAAGCTAAAATAAAAACGAAAATGAAAATTTAACGCTAAACAACGTAGGATGTAAAAAAGAATTTCAAGAAAAGAAAAACAATTTCAGCTTTTAATAACACAAAAAAAAAATTCCATTTCAAGGTCAAACTATGCAAGATATTATAAAAGATGAATTAACTATAATTCTGCACCTAGATAAGATCTACAAATTTGTTTCTGATGACTTTTTGAAAGGACCAGTTTTTTTATTTTATTTGTAAAAAACAGTATTACAAATAAAGAAATGAAATTTTTGGGCAAACGACAAAAGGTACTAAAAAAAGAATTAGACAACAGTTTTGTTACCGAAAAATGAGCTATAAATTTATTAATGACCATTTTTTGATAGGATGACTGAAATAAAGAAATAAAATAATTAGGTAGATGGCACGAAAGACGAAAATAAAATGAATAGACAAATGTCATTGGAAAAAAACACATTTCTTTAAATTATAAAACGAGAAAATGAAAATACGTCTGTTTTAATACCAATGCATATAATGAGTTATAATATAAATTTATGGATATGATATATATTTTGAGGGGTAGAATTGTATGCGAAGCACAAGATACGTGATGAGAATGTGTTCGTTAAATCGGAAGGAGCTTTAACAAAAGGGAATTCAAAATCACCAAATTACTCAGGTCGATGCCTTGACCTTTAGCTTTATGAATTCTGTACACAAATGTGGGGGAAGTTCAAAGGTCGAGCGCGAAGCGTGAGATAAATATATTATCAATCGCGAATCGCGAAAACCAACAATCGCGCGCCCTACACGTACTCAACCAATCTTGCTCATAGTCATAACGAAGGCTAAAACATGAAATTGTCTTCCTCGAAATCCTAAGGGCAGAGTGCGCGAGAATAATTAAGGTGCATTCTTACTTTGCAACATATATATTTTTTAAATCAACATTCTGGACGCTTATGAGCAATTTGGAGATCAGCAACTTTGCAAACCGGCAAAATAAAAATATTTTAAGATATTTTTGAAAAAAATGTATACACTTGCGCATAAGCGATTACTACTTTTATGATTCCATCATTTGCTTTTAGCTCTTCGCACTTTTCTCTCGTCATCATTGTCAAATCGAAACTTCTATCCTGCACATGAAAATCGGAATCTACAGATAAATCACGAACAATGCCTGCAAATATAATCAGACACACCCAAGATAGAATGGTCTCTATGAGATAACAGCTGCGTGCTCGACCACAGCGCTCCCAATATATTGTCGGTAAAGCTGCATCAAATTGATGCAGATGCAAGATGCGACTTGAAATTTCTTGGTATATTTACAAAATAATAACTTTTAAATTTTATCTTAGAACTAATTATTGAATTTTTTACTTGTACTGACATGAAATTCGAATAATTATATCATTAATTATTATATTATATTAAATGGTTGAACCACCATTGTAGGATATTTCTTTAAGGTCACGAAACAGTTATAGGTTCGAAACACCGAACAGTCGCTGCAGCTCCTTTTTAAGGCCTTGGTACCTCTCCTCTTATTCCTTCTCCGAGTTAGTGATGTTGTTGCTGGCCGAAGCAGAGAATTCGATCACGAATATAGTTAGTTTCTCGAAGTTCTAAAGCACAATATCAGGAAATGAGTATGCAATGGAGAGTGCTGTGCAAAAATCGTAGTACCAGAAAATTTATTTGCATGTGACGCCCTGCACATATCGCGCAATACTTTAATATTTGCTTTCCTTACTTCGACTTTTGGAAGTAAGGCATCTAGATGTAGTATTGCACTATCCTCACTTCTGATGTTAAAATTCAGGTCAAGAGTCTCGGCCACCTACTTAGTGGCTTTGAAAGAAACACTTATTTGCCAATCATTCCGACTTTCGTGACCATTTTTCGGAGAGGATCTATGCCATTTGCAGCGATGTAAGCTGTACTCAGAACAGTTGGGCTATGAAGACGCTGGAGATGAATAAGTCCGAATCCTCATTTTTGGCGTGATATTTATTAGTCACGCAACGGAAGATTTGATATGCAAGCTCTTACGCATACGCATGATCTTACGCGTAACGATATCAAGGGCCATAAGCACGTTCTTTCTCCATTAAAGCACCCCAAACGAGTAGTGTAGAATCAGGACGACAAGCATTTTATTAGCAGGTACTTTGTTCAAGATCGACAAATTTGAAGACCAAATATTTACAAGAAGATGCTTGTATTGGCTCGGGAAGACCACTGATCTTTCCTTTCTTATTTAGTAATGCACAAGTAAAATTAAAAACCTTCAAAGTTCACTGATGCAGGAGGAGAACTAAGTAGATTCATCATGTTCCTAGTGCTAGACAATTCATAAGTTTCAGTCAGTGAAAAACACTTATTCACATAATCAGAACGATCGGTACAAAGTAGATTGTCGCCTTGTCTGACAACTTCTTGTTCTCACAACTCACCACTGTCATAAGACAAGGGGGGGGATATGAGAGATGAGTAAGACAAGAGAGGAACCCGCGAACGCAGTAAATGAACAAGATATCTATCCCAAACATTCCGTCCGCTTTCATGGAGCCTCCATGAATAAAGTGATAATAGTTTGTCGCCCGCCATTTCACATGGTATGAAGCAGCAACATTATTCTTCGTGTGTGTACATTGCTTTAAATCCTTAGTTTACACTGGCAGGAGACAGATATTTAAAATCGGTCTCTTTTAAGTTGTTGTAGCAGTTCTTACTTTGACGGAACGAACGTGACCGTCTGATCCTGGATAGGCCTCGATCACTCGACCGACGACCCATTTCGAGTGGTCATAGTCTTATATGTGATCAGTACAAGAGTTTCGACCGTCACCGAAGGTAATAGCTAAAAGTCCGCCTACATATTTCTTGTAAATCCCCATCGATCCATTCGGCCCTAATTTCACATTTATGGTAGAAGGCTCTGGAATGGTATATGAAAAGAGCTGATCAGAAAGTCACCTGGCGTTAGTGCTACCAGGTCATTTGGATCATCAGAAAGCGCGTGAAGTGGTCGAGAGTTGAGACAGGCTTCGAATTGTGTTAGAAAAGTAGACATCTCATCGTACGGTAATGTCGTATCCCCACTACTCGTCGTAGGTGATGTTTAATGGAGCGAACTGCAGCTTCTTACAATCCTCAAAATGATGGCTTCAACAGGTGCCTGTTGGAACAACGCACAAAGTAGATTATCAGCTCCGACAAAATTCGTGCCGCAGTCGACATAGAGTGTGGAACTTATCCATCGTCGTGCAGTAAACTCTTTGTATGCTGCGATGAATCCATCAGTCATAGCTAGTGACGGATTCCAAATGGACAGCCCTAGTAGCAAAGCAAACAAAGACCACAATAAAGCCTTTGTAGGACTTTTAGCCTCGTACTTGTGTGGTACGTATCCAGATCGGTCAAGCATAGTCCAACTCGCTAACAGCAAATGTTCGTACAGGTCGAGCAACGCGATGAGTATGCAAGCGACTCATCATCTGTGTGCAAGTGGTTGTACGATATTAAGTGCAAGTAACGCATCGACTTAGCACATTCTTCATAGCAGCGGATCCCCTGAGAGTCCAGTATTTCCTACGTAGATAGGAAAGGTTTGTTGCGTTCTCCATGTAGCATAGCCTAATGCCCATTTTTAATTATCAACGTTGTAAGAACTGACTTCTTCGGTAGTACATGTGCAAATCTCTCATCGCAGTCCAATATTGAGTTCCTTACGCGTCCTTCGACTCGAATCAATCCATCCTAATCAAGCAAAGGAGTGCCGGTTACAATGTAGCAGATTTGACCTTACAGAGTGGCTGGTCACTCTTCTTCCCACGAAGTCTTTTATAGAATGCCTACCTTAGAGCTTCAATCCATAGCAGTTTCGGTAAAGTGGAATATGAAGTCAGTAGAGGCCAAGGAGGATCCAAATAAACTGCAAAAGCATGCGTGCCAACTCTCTCCTCCCGGTCTATAGTAGGGTCCAACATTTCTGTGGCTGAAGGCCAGGAAGTCGAAGGTTTTGGCAACCATTCTGGGCCCTTCCAGCAGAGATGATGCGCTTCCAGATGAGATGGGTTATCAACCCAAGGCACGTGACACTAATTAGCTTCAGGTAGCGTAGATTGTATTTCCGCCACGCGTTAACCGATGTATGTCTTCCAGCGTAACAGATCGTCCTTGATTCATTCCAAAGTATTGGCAGAATCAGACCAAAGATGACATATGAATAAAGAAGGTAGTTTAAGGACAGACCGATGATGACCCATCAAGCGCACAAGTAGTGCAGCAGCACACAGTTCTAGGCGTGGTATACTGGTCTCTTTAATTCGTTCTACCTTAGTCTGGGCCATAATCGGTGATACGTTGATATCGTTCAAGGACGTCATTATTTTCAAGTAAACTACAGCTTCAACAGCTTTTTGTGAAGCGTCCGCAAATCCGTGTAACTCGCAGTCCTCGATGTCAGATAAGTGACGAATCAATCTGTATATAGAGAAAGTAGATATGTTGATCAGATCAGCCTGATATTGGTTCCAAGTTTGGTTGTCTTCCGTTGTGAGTGGCTGATACCAGCGGACTTTGAGTTTCTACAAACACTGCATAAACATCTTTTTGAAGACGGAAACCGGAGCCAGCTATCCAAGAGGGTCAAAGATTCGAGCAATCTCTGGAAAAACAATTCTTTTTGTGAATGCACCCATATCCGTTAGTAGGTAGCATGGAACCTAAAACAATCAGAACCAGGTTGCCACAGAATTCCCAGGGCTCTAAAAATTGGCTCCTAATCGAATTGGAAGGACGTAGAAAACTTTCTGTGATCCTCTGGTATTCCTTGTGAAACCTCCTCGCAGTTGGAAATTCGCTTTTTGAGAAGAAACCCGCTCGCCTTGAGAAGGAGATGCAGTTGGTCGCATTTCTCCTTAGCCGCAACAGCATCGTCCGCTCCAGAAAATATATCGTCAACATATACTTCTTTCATCAGGACATCAGTAGCTAAGGGAAAGGATTTACCCTCATTTATTGCTATCTGGTGTAGTATTCGGATGGTCAAATGGGCAGAGGATGCAAATCCGAAAGTTACTGTTTTTAAGTAGTATGTCCAAACATTCTGCTCCGTACTTGCTCTTCAGAGAATCTTTTAATACTGAGGGTTAATCTAAGTCCGTCGGAATATCTTTTCAATGTCGGCAATGAAGACGGCCCTGTACAGCCTCCATCGAAGAATGACATCAGCAAGCTCGGTCTGTAATTTGGGCCCGGTACTCGAACTGTTCTCCTTTATCATGCAATGATGCAGAAGAAAATAGCCTCGGTTCGGTTCAAGATCCTTGGAACTTGTAACCGATCCCATCTCACCCAGAGTAGCATACTCGTTTATAACTCGAGCATAAGTTTGGTGTAACTTTCGGTCCTGCAGAAATCGCCTTTCCATAGTCAGTAGTGCCCGATTAGCCGCAGATCGAGACTCGCCCAACTCGACCTAACCATCCTTGATCGGAAGACGAGCAACGTAGTGAATATCCTTTAAACGTTGATAGGTAGTGAGGTACAGTTTCTCACACTCCTCTTCGTCTGGGATAAACTTAGAAATTTGTGGTGGAATAAGATACAAACGGTCAAACCAATTCCACTAGTTCCAGTAGTCTTTGCAGACGCACCTGTCAATTCAGATGTTCTTTCGGCATCCTGCTACACTCTTTTCGAGCCACGTTGTCCGTACGTCTCTCTCAAAACATGGTCGATTCTTCAAAAAATCCTGTCGTTTAAGACGGTTTTAAAGATCTTATATAGCGTGTTCAAACAAGTAATTGATTTGGAATTCTCCGAGTTGGACAAGTCGTCTTTTTCGCTAGAAGTATAGTGCGTTTAAAAATTCACCACTGCGGAATGGGCTTTTCTGAAATTAAAAAACAGGTAAATATGCGAGGCAGACTTTCATGTGTAGACTTAAACTCCCTCCATTATAAGTTCGTAATACCATTTGGTTCTGCTGCAGCAACTTTTTACTTCGTCAACCCTAAGTATTATCAGTCTCTTCTTGCAACTGCAATGCTATCGAAACGCTATCGATGGGTATATATGTAAAGCATTGACAATCGAGGCAGGTTCCTAACAAAAGAAACTAACATCCATGAAAATAATTCTAGCCCACAGTAAAACCGCGGTAAATCACACCTATGGCCAAGTTTCACTATTATCAGACGTGTAGAAAACAGGGCACGCCCAAATCAGCACAGGCCAGCGAAATACCGTCGTCTCCTCAGAACACGGAGCAATAAAAGGATAAACGCCTTCTGCATGCATCTCACTAGAGCATCGGCACGTTTTATGCACGCGGGTATGCCTTTGAGGTTATGAATGAGTGTAAGCGTTACACCTCCGAGAGTGCCGATCAAAAGAACATTCATTTTTAGTGATGCCGTCGAACGATATTTCCCGATATAGACACGATCCCGACTCCCTCCCAGCCTGCCGTATCGGGTTTAGATCGTATCGGTTTTAGCTCTACTCGAATTTGGATCGGGAAGTCTATATATCGGCTTGGGATCAGGTCGGGTTTTCAATACTTCTTCGGCAGATGTGCTCTGCTCACTTGAATCAAGCGGATAAGGAAATTTGAAAATAGGTTGATGTGACTCGCCCCCCCCCCCCCGGGACGCTCCTCCGGCCTAGTTGAACGGGGTTTCGCGACGGGGAAAATGTTGGAAGTTTGCATTG
>JAAAKG020133649.1:0-14102 GCA_010014905.2 Druon quercuslanigerum | reverse complement strand
GGCCTGAAACTTTTTGGAAATAATTTCTGCGACTGTCAATGCTTTTAAAAGTTAGCCGTCATCGAGACGAATAGTTCTATGTATTTGAACCGATGGCAGCACTTGTCATATACCAAATACAATGGTGGCCCAACACTGACAGTGGTCCAACTCTGACAGTGGCCCAACTCTGACGACAATCCCCTACTGTATTTAAATATTTTTCTGAAAATTCGTTTCTTTTCTTGTTTGAAACTAATTTTTGTAACTGAAAATTCAACACAATCAATTTTCAAAGAAACATAAAACAAGAATGTTGAATCCTAGATTCTTTCTTATGTCTTTCTTATGTCCGCATAAATTAAAATACAATTGAGCCAAAATCCATTTTTCAACGCAAAATTTATTTTATTGAAACTCCTCTCTCAATCCTTAACGTTTCGGTACAATGCGTACCTTGTTCAAAAGGTTTTAACCTGAATAATTATATTTTTACAGTTAGTAATATTAAGAAAAACAATCCTGATAAATAACTACGCAACATAATATAAATTATAAATTTACCTGAGTTATCGAAGTTTGAATTAATCAAAAACATCAGATTAATGCCGTAGAGTAAAAAACAAAATAAAAACCCATGTCATTGGAGATTTATCAAACAACATTTTTTTCATAAGTCAAATTTTAAAAAACAATAAACACAGGTTATCAATATTTTGGTTATTTTTATAAATACGATGAAATATTAATTTTATAAATATAAATTATTATTTTGGCGATCAATAGTTTGGTTGTAATTTATATTATGTTACTTAATTATTATCAGGATGGTTCTTCTTAATATTACTAATTGGAAAATATAATTATTCAGGTTAAAACCTTTTAAAAAGGGTGCGCATTGCACCGAAACGTTAAGGATTGAGAGAGGAGTTTCAGTCAAATAAATTTTGAGTTAAAAAATGGTTCTTGGCTCAATTTTATTTTAATTTATGTGGACCGTAAGTAATAAGAAAGAATCTAGGATTCACCATTCGTGTTTTATTTATCGTTGAAAATTAATTGTTTTTAGTTAAAAATTCATTGTGTTAAGTTAAAAATTCAAGTTTCTCGTTGGAAATTCATTTTTTTTTAACTTGTACTTATTCCAATGGCATATTTCATAATTTTAGTTGAAAATTCATCTGTTTGGTTAAAAATTAATTTTTTTAAACTAAAAATTGAACTATTCAATTGTTGATTGATAATTTATATTTTATTGCTCAAAATTATTGTATTATTTTGAAAATTAATATTTTAGTTTAGTTAAAAATTCAACTATTGCGTTAAAAATTCATGTATTTTGTTAAAATTTGCTTTTTTGGAAGAAAATAATTCTTCTTTTTTAAAAATTAATTTTTTTGCTTAAAAGTAATACTGCTTGACTTAAAGTTAAACTTTTTTATTAAAAAATCATCTTGGTTTAAAATTGATCTATTCTCGTTAATAATTATAATATATTATATTTATATAACAATATAATATAATATGTATTTTTCTTCTAGATTTCGCTTTTCTATGGATACTAAAAATAATGATCGAAGACATCATTACAAGAAGTATATAAAAAAGCATAGGCAACAAGCGGAAGAAAATCAAACGAGCTACTCAGACTTCATAGAGCCATATTTACGTCACCTTGAATCTCAGGCAAGTATACTATAATTATAGTTAACAGAGTTGCTACAGAATCTGTAAAACCTGAACAAGTCCTGGAGTTTTTAACAAGAGCCTGCACATTTCTTTTGCCTTTTTTATAAACTATTAAAATAGTAATCTCAGCACTTTCTGCTTCTTTTGAAAAAAATAATAGTCAAAGAGACTTCAAATGTTCGTTGATTAATAATATTATGTATGGGCAAGAATGCCATACACTCTCTTACATAATAATAGTAAACTCTTTGTTATATACGTGAAGAGATTCCATCTCGAAAAAACGGAATGGAGAAAGTCGGAGCTTCAAAATCCCATATAGATGGTATTGGGAACATTTATCTGCGCCCTTAACTCTGTAGTACCTTTTCATTTGCTCCCTACGAGTTGGCACTTTTTCATCTGGTTTTCCGAGACGAAACCTTTTCATTTGGATACGGCCTTTATACATAATTATGTTTGTTCTCCTATTAAGGACGAAGTAACTGGGTTAAATACATATCTTACCGACCTTTTCCAGGTTGCTCTTTTTTTGTCTGTAAAATGACTTCTTTTATAGAAAAAGAATAAAATTATCAGACCCCATTTGACCCTGATATATGCCCTTAAAGCATTTTTTCCTTTCTTATTCTCTGTCTCCATATAGAGTAAGTATACACAATTTGTACTGAACGAATTGCGTAATCCGAAAAGTGAAGAATTATCGCTGGAGCTTGTAGAGGAATTAGTTAGATATATATGTACGTCAAAAGACGCTGGAGCTATACTTATATTTCTTCCTGGTTTAATGGATATCACGAAACTTAATAAGATGATGCTAGAAAGTGGACGATATCCAAGAGGTAATTATTGTTTCAACATGTGCAGTTTAAAAACGCCAAATAAGCTTTCTTTGTCCGTGGTGGACGACGATGCGCCTCCTAATCCATCATGATAAATTATTTAACCTGATTATTATTATTATTATTTGATACTACTGCATATTTACATGGGCCATTATCTCTGATCAATATTTTTGGCAATACCATTTTTACAGATAGATATGTCATATATCCGTTGCACTCGCGAATGCCAACGGTTGATCAAAAATTAATATTCGAGGTACCTGAAAATGGAATACGTAAAATAATTATATCAACTTCGATAGCTGAAACTTCAATAACAATAGAAGATGTCGTATACGTTATCGACTGCGGAAAAACCAAGCTGTCTAGGTTTGATTTAGAAAATAACGTCCAAACATTGTTACCTGAATGGATAACACTGGCAAACTCACAACAAAGACGAGGACGAGCTGGAAGGTAACATCCCTTTCTATGTGTTGTACACACACACACACATACACACACACATTATTAGGTTGTCTGCAAAATTCAACATTACCGTTGAGATTAAAAAAAATTATTTTCTTTTCGCATATATCCATAAACAGAGTGAAGCCGGGTATATGCTATCATCTCTACTCAAAAGCACGTGAGCATACTTTTGATAATTATCCACTGCCTGAAATGCTGCGCTCACGTCTGGATGAAGTGATCCTACAAATAAAGATATTGCAGTTGGGAAAAGCAAATCCTTTTCTTGCCAGCGTCATGGATCCTCCTGATCCCAAGGCTATAGAGTTATCTCTCGATTTATTAAGAAAACTCAATGCACTTGATATGAACGAAAATTTGACTCCCCTCGGATATCACTTGGCACAACTGCCCTTGGATCCTAGAACTGGTAAGACCGAGGCAGTGTTAAATATCATCATGATCATCTCTATCCATCTATTCATTAATTCATTAGCATTAGGCCACGCAACTATGTTTACCAGATGTAAAAAAGTAATATTGTTGTATATGATTTTGACACGTTGACGCGCGCAGGAAAGATGATTATATGGGCTGCGCTTTTTTCCTGCATTGAGCCCGTCTTTGCTATTGCGGCCAGTCTCTCCTTCAAAGATGCCTTTTACTGCCCATTAGAGAGGGAGGATGAAGCACGAAGAAAGAAGCTCGAGCTAGGAATGGGTCAATTCAGTGATCATCTCGCTCTTGCAGAAGCTCTTCGACGATTTGAACAAAACTGTTTTTATAATAAGCATCAAACTGCAATGTTTTGCAGAGAATACTTTTTATCTTGGAACACACTTCGACTCCTGTCCGATATGAAGAGTCAGTTTGCTCGTAATTTGTGTGAAATGAAGTTTCTACAAAACGACAATCCAAGTGATATGAACGCAAATAGGAATTCGAATAATTTGTCGTTAATAAAGGCTATTGTGTGTGCAGGATTATACCCGAATATTGCAGTTGTCAGGTGAGAGACAGCTTTACCTCTATATTATATATTATATCATGTTTTACATTAGACATTTCATGAAATATCTAGAAATGACAGTTCATCAACTGCTATTTGATTGTCTGATAATTAAAAATTACACCATCTGTCTAGAAGTTGTAGCTGTTTCATGGAGTTCGTAATCCCCTTTAGACAGTAATACTTAAGGCATGATTTCATGGCTTTTTAAATTTACAATCTGAATTTTGAAAAAGTAAAAGATCATTTATTTAAAGCAAAAGAATATAATGACTAAACATACTTCTTCAATTAAAGCTGAAGTATTTTTGCGTGTAAAAGAAAGTTCATTTGAACGATACAAGATTTTCCTTCTGTCAAATTTTAGGACAATTTTGGGCAACATGAGATTTAAAATTATCTCACAATCTCATTGGGCGTGGCTCTCTTCACTCGAAAGTTAGAGCGTGTCTGGGACGCTCGGTCTTTGTATTTTATTTTCCTCGCATTTGTGCACAGATCTTTTAAAATTAAAGGTCAAAGCATCGACAACTGTAATTTGGTGATTCTGAATTTTCTTTGGCTAAAGCTGCTTCGGCTTTAACCAGCATATTCTCATAGCATATCTCGTGCTTTACACTTGACTTTTTTCCATAATGCAAACTTTTCTTAATTGTGTTCAACACTATTATATCAAATGTATATTACATTTATTTCTGTACCTCGGTCTGGGACTGCTTATTCAGATATTACAAAATAAAGACACATTTTGTTTTTAATGATAACTTTTTAATATTCTGAATGCAAGCATGAAGAGCATGGGCCTGTACGGCAGCGAGACATGGACCTATGAAGAAAAAGATAAGAGTAAAATTAACGCAATTGACATGAGATTCCTGCGCATAATATGCGGGAAAACTCTGACAGACAAAGTGAGAAACGAGATAATCCTTAAGGAATGTGGTGCGGACGAAACGCTAGTTGACACATGGGAAAGAAATCGGTTAAGATGGTTCGGGCATGTTGAGAGAATGAAGGATGAACGACTAACGAAACAAGTGTATCAAGGGAAAGTGAATGGCAGCGTGCCTAGAGGCAGACCGCGGAAGGAATGGTTAGAATGTGTGAATGAGAGTTGATCTTTACACGAGGATGCAGAATTTAATTTCCGAGCTGAAGGTGAGGACGATAAAACTGTATTCGAGTATAAAACGACGTGACTGCCCTGGTGTATACGATACTTTATCTGAAATAGGTAGAATAAGCGCCCTTTTTCTGTAAAATGGTCCTTGATTGTACTGCGTACGCACGCGCGTGGAGCGACTTTATTAGCCCAAAGGTCACTTATTACTTTAAAGTAGTTTTTAAAGGAATTCTCACTCTTTTCTTTCGCCTTTTTTTCAGTTCTCACTCACTTCTTCCTCCTTACTGTCACTTTGCGTGCAGTTCGTAGCAGTACAAGAAAGTGCTATTATACTGCCGCTTCGTGGGTAGATAAAGTGTGCTTGTTCTGCCTATTTCAGATAAATAAATGTAATATACGTTTGATATAATAGTGTTGAACATAATGTAGAAAAGTTAACGTTTTGGACAAAATAAAGTGCGAAGCACGAGATACGCGATGAGAATGTGTTCGTTAAAGCCGAAGAAGCTTTAACAAAAGTGTTTTAAGAATCACCTAATTACAGTTGTCGATGCCTTGACCTTTAATTTTAAATGGACTGCACAAAAATAGGATGAAAATTCAAAGACCGACCGGGTAGAGCGTAGATTTTTGTTTTCGGATTCAAGGTGTTTCGAAACGTGGACATTTAAAGATATCCGTGATAGTCTCAAAATTTTAGACAGATATTATAATTAAAATTGTGAAAATCTATCAAGGTCACAAGGGTCCTATGTTAAAATAGTTACAGAATAGATTTTATACAGAAGTAATTGTAAAATCTGTATGCTCTATTTAATAATTTACGATCTTATATATATTCGCGTAAGCGCAGAGCTATACCCACGCTGCTATACCCTCCCATTATTATCATTATTATTTATTATTATTATTATTATTATCATTATTAATTAATGAAATAATTTCATGTGTAGGGGTATTACCAAGCATAATATATTGGCATACACACCAGAGGACGGACGAGTAAAGATACACCCATCAAGTATAAATGAAAAGATTAGATCTTTACCAAGTCCTTACTTGATTTACTTTCTGAAAAAACGATCAACAGCAATTTACTTACATGATACCACGTCTGTCAGTCCATGGGCTCTACTCTTTACTAATCCAAACCGATTTGCAGGTTTGTGCATTAACAATTAAATGTGTATGGTATATAGTTTTTTAAGGTAGATTTATGTGAATAAAATAAATTGAATATACCTAATTTCAAATGCGAATTTTTTTTTTTTTAAATTGCATAACACTATTTTTGTTTCCAAAGTGCATGGTGGCGCATACTCTATATCTTACAACCAACCTTATTACATTGCTGTAAAATTTTTACAGGTGAAAGAGAAGGAAAGAGTGTCATTACGTTGTCAGATTCTCTGAATTTTTACTGTGAACCAAATACCGCTCAGATAATTCAAGTAAGTTTATCTAATTATTTATGGACCTCTACGGAATCCAATATCCAATTATTATTAATGTGAAAATCCCATAACGAACAAGCATATTATTATCAAGATTAGTTCACAGAGAAAACTCGCAGTGGTGACTCAAAGATTCTCCGCTAGAGTCTGCTTGAGGACAAAACGTTCTTGTCCATTTAGCTATTATCCAGCCAGATCCTGTAACGTTTCTTATCCCTTGTTTTTTGTGTTATAAGAGACAGATTAAAAAAAAACAACGCTGTAGTTCAAAATGAGCAGTCAGAGCACATTTTTCCCTTCTACCTACGACCATTGGCAGGCTTGCCTACTTCTTGCTATGCAATTTTCGGAAGCTTGCATCGCAAATTCTAGGCAAGTTTCCTGCGAATAAGAAAATGTCCGCCATGTGAAAATATTGCGACGCAAGTTTGAGGGAATATTGCCATGGAAACATTCCTGCAAGCTTGCCTGAAATATTACGGGAACATTGGAAGAACGTTCGTCGGAAAGTTTGATTAAATTAATACACACGTAAAGCAGCATTCTGGGATAAAATTAAAAAACTACTGCGAAGCCCTAGGTGCCATAGAAAAGTCCTGGGCAATGGATTCAGTTAGAGATTGCGATGCAGCGATCCCTCAATTTTGCGTCGCAATATTGCCACATGGCGGACATTTTCTTATTTGTGGGAAGCTTGCCTGAAACTTGCATGGCAATATTTGGGCCAGCTTGGTGCAAACTCTTGTGCTATTTGTGGTATTATTTTAGAATAACTTCAGCATGTGTGCGTAAAAAATGCTACTTTCAACGTCTGTGAGCAAACGCAAATGATAAATTCCCCACGAAACCATTATTGCAGTGTATTAAAACTTTATTTCATACATGCCTCTGATAATTTCTTAATAGAGTAGTTGATCCTTTGCGGATGCAATCGTCCAGTCTGATAAAAAAGAATGTCTAGCAGAATGATTGAAAAAAGTGGTTATCCCTGGCAGTGAAGGTGAAGGATATTTTCTTGTTATTGATTGAATTAATTTTTTTATTCTTTGTAAATCTTTTCTTCTATCGGAGGTTCGACTCTCCGATCTCCTCGTCTCTCGTCCCACCACTCCTTTTTACGAACTTCTAAGCAAATTGTATGAGCAACTCGTGCAGGGCCACCACTAAAAAAACTTCCGATGTAGATATAACAAAAAATGAAGTTCGGAAGTCGTACGCGAAGATGTCAATGTCCACACAAGTGGGAAGACGCAGTACGATCCCGTAGATAAGTCGAGGTGAACCGAAGACGAACCGCAGGGTGAGGAAATGAAAAACAAGTAGAGGAATTAAAAAAAAACAATTTACTGTAGACCACTTATAAACCCAACATACACTCAACTTCCAGTTAAGTCAAAGTCTTTGAAATGAAAACATTTCGGTTACTCCTAATCTGAATGGGATGAGGAAGGAAGGGAAGACCCCACGTGGGAGCCAGCTAATGGCAAAAAATTAAATGATTAAAATATTAAGCTAGAGCACCCCCCGAAGAAACCGCCCAGAGTTCGGTCACAGATTCCAGGGTTGGACTGAATATGTCATTGATATTGAATTGTTCCTCAGACAAAAAATCCAGAAAACTCCGCTTAATATAACGATAAAGAGCAGCCCTGCCCGCCACCAACCGCGGACACCGATGGAGGAGGTGTGCCAAGCTTCTGAACCCGGCCCCACATTCGGAGCCTACTGGAAAACCTCTTTGGAAAACCTGAATCCCGGAAACGCGGCATAGGAGTCTTAACATTTACGTGCGAAAAGTACTCCGACCTAGAACCCCTCGTCCCTCCGTAGTGCCAGCACAGAAGAGACCAATCCCGAAAGTCGCGTTTGCAAAGCGAACGAAGATCGCCTATCGTGTGATAACTCGTCTGTAATCGCCTAATTCTTCCACTCGATGCACAATATACTGTTGCATACCGCGAAGTGGAATGCGTTTTCGGACCTGGCGCGAAATAGCAAAAGTGAACGGTTCCACGATCGATTGATGCAAGAATAAAAATATAGGCTTAAAGCACGTTCGTATATACAGGTCCGGGGACTCTCGTGGTGGGGAAGTTTACTTACGTTAGCCAAAAAGTGTCGCGATCCTGGTGATCATGGCGCACAAGTCGAGTAGTAAAAAGTCTGAAAACTTAAATAGGTTTTCTAGTTTTAAAGTCGGAGTTACTCTGACACAGCCAGACTTTTCATGCAGTCCACTGCAGATGTGCAATCTCCAACAAAATGCGGTTTGCAACATAAGGACATAATTATAGAATTTTTTCAGTATTTCGAAAAATATTTCGAGGCGTCCTAATGGTAGGATGACAACGCACACGACACGACATGCCGGTACTTAACCAAATATATATAAAAAGAAAAGCTAACCGAGAAGTTAGCTTTGGAAAGTCTTGCTCGCGGAATTGAGCAAGATGAAGCTAGAACTTGGCCAAAACTAAAAGGTGCTCGCTCGCTCCATCAAATCATAAAAGTTCTATCTTTATTTAGTTTTGGCCAACTTGTAGCTTTAACTTGCTCAGTTCCACGAGCTAAAACTTTCTAGCGCTAACTTTTCGGTTAGCTTTTTATTGTTTATATTTTTGGTTAAGTAGCATCTAGTCGATCGCGTGCGTTGGCATCCTATCGTTACGACGCCTCGATTTGTAAGAACTATTCAATATGCAACTTTGCTTATCAGTAAGTTTCTGTTATCAAGATTCTTTTCTTTCGTTCAATTTCTGGCATTCCAATTGAAACATAATTATAAACATTAACAAATCTCGTTAAATTATTTTAATAGTTTCATATTTTTGAAAGCCACTTTATTCAATTTATTTCTAATCTTATAATGTTTAAGCTTTACTGTGCGAATATTACTTTGATTAAGTTAGTGCCAATTTTTGGAAATAACCAGAAGCTCCAATAAGGGAACTTCCCCTTCCACGAGAGTCACCGGACCTGTACATGCGACCGTGGCTTAAAGGTACTCCATAGTTCGCATCCAGCCATAGAGTTAATACAGATAGAGGCGACAAGTCAGCTTGGGAACCGTCCCCGCGTAGAGAGAGAAAGAGAATCAGTAAGACCCGACAGTCACCTCACTCTTATGCCTCTCCCCACGCTTCGTAAAGAGAATCAGAAAGTCCATTCAGTGACATCTTTACTGCTTGTTTGAAAAATGTCGTATTTAATTGACCCAGTTATTCAATTTTATTTTGGAAATTTTTTATTTATTTATTTTATTTTTTATTGGGTCGTAAGGATATATGTAATTAAAAGTCGTGCATTATATATAAATTAAAACAACGATGGCAAACGTTTCGACCACGGATAGGGGTCCTCCTCAGTGCCAGATATTTAATTAAAAATAGGTTTTCCCTTAAAGCAATAAGAATAAAATAAACAAAACATGCAAAAACTTAGCAATTTTTATCGTGCAGCTCCCCCCCCCCTCTCTCTATCCGCTCCCTCTCTGTGTGTTATTCCTGTTACTCTGCAGAAGGTGAGATGCGTGCGGGTGAAGTAAAACACTTCGTAATCCCACAATCACAATGTTCACACTCTTCACCAGCACGTTCAACAAACACACACACTTTTTTAGTTTGACAGGAATTTAATAATTCCAAAAATTATAGAAGGAAATTAAGGTAAAATTCAAAAACAAGTTTCTGATTAATATAAGAAATTAGTTTTCTACGTAAAATTAGAGACATCCGCTCTGTACAAAATCACGAGGAAAACTGAAAGAACATTCTCAGAGGCACTCAAAATTTAACGACTATAAGAAAATGTAAGCAAGGACATTGATTTTTAAAGGACTGTGGTAGTAAAACTGAGTGACAACATGGAGGAGCCCGGTCTCTGGGTCACTCCACCGCATGGCGACCTGACCGAAGCCGGCACACAGTTTCAGATTTTTTCGTCTGTATAGATATTAAATTATTTATTATATTAAATTAATTAAATATTAATTAATTATATTAAATTTTTGAAAGATTTTGTACGTCGGTTCTCAAATTGACCGCATTCATATTACCAGCCATATAACACATTTCCATCACCGAGACGGACGGTCCCGTGTACAGAGCGGCCTATGGCTTGTCGCCTCTATCTGTGTTATCTCTATGCATCCAGCTCCTTGACTCGCTCGTTGGGGAGTCTACTGTTCTGTCCGAGTCGACTCCTAGTTTTAAGGTTAAAAAATTAATATTTTCAAACTTTTCCGTGACAAATTGGAAACCTAAATTTTATCACATTGACTCATTACCGATTGTGGAATCGACCCGTTTGAGGTTTTATGCCACGATCCCAAAGTCGCATTTCCCGCGCAGGTAATAAAGAATTTATTCCCTAAAGTTCTCTAGAAATCTTTTGAAATTAATATAAACCCCTAAAATCTTTATATGAAATCGCTAGAAATCCCTTTAAATGTGTCCAAATGAAAAGGTTCAATCTCGGAGAAACAAAATTCAAAAGTGCTAACTCGTACGGCAAAATGTCGAACCTTCAAAATCCCATAGAAATTCTATTACGAACATCAGCGCCCTCATCTCCTTGCTTCACTCTGCAGCACATTTTTATTTGAAAGGTCCGCTTTTTTTAAAGATTTTTTTTTTAAATGGCAACATAAGTCCGCGGTCTAAACCTGTTAACTGCTTGTTACGTCTTATGGGATGTCCGTGTTTTTGCTCAGATTGGCTTAGTTTACTCGTAGAATAGGGCAGTGAGAGACAGTGTACTTCGAAAGCTATTTTTGTCTACTTTTATGTCATCTTCAATGTTGTCATCTACAGATCGCTGTAAAGACGAAGGTGAGAGACGCGTCTCGATTACTAACGTTCAGCAAACTTTTGCTGGCATATACACTTGAGTCGCGCTACTGCGAAATTCAGTACTGCGAACTCCCGCTATTGAGTAGGTTTTTCCCTAGATAGTGATAACGGCGCTACAACCCCTTCTCCCTCACTACTCATTTCTACATTTGATGATTTCATAAAATGTACAATTCACTGTACAATCTACAATGATTGCAAAATGTCATTATATAATATTAAACTATATAAAATTATATAATAACAAGTTTTAATCTCTAAGATGTAAAATATTTTAATAGGATTTATGGAATTTATAGATTCGATTCGATACTTACGGTAGAAGATTTTATATTGGTGATGCCTTTCAATTTTTCTTCCGCGCTGTTCATTTTAATAATTCGCACGATTGTTTCCGCGACTTTTTCACGATTGGAATGATGTCACGGTAAAATAAACTAATAATTTTTAAGATTCAAATCATCACTGCAAACTGTCAGGATGTAAATAGCTGATATGTGTGCACACAGTTACACACGTATCATCTACACAGATTTGCACATAGTAAATAGTCGGAGGAGTGGGGTCCTCTCACCTGTTTTAACTATTGGGGGCGGGCCTGCGCAAAATGTTAGCAGTACCGCGACTCGAGTGTATAAAATTTTCCCGCAGCTGGAAACATAACGCAGAAAAATGCGGGCGCGGTAAAAACAATAGAAACTCACCGGTGAACACTGCAGATAACAGGTTGAGACCGCTGGACCCTTTGTAGATAACATATGTATAGCTTTCAACTTTCGTATCAGTGTAGATTCTAATGTTATACAAGTAGTGTGTATTTTTCTTTCTAGTAAATGAAAAAAAAACAATTTACGTTTTAAAAAAATATTTAAAATCGGAAAAATAACAACGAGTTTTCATCGCCGTATAAAATTTTTGAAATGTTAGTTAACAGGTTTAGACCGTGGACCCTACATTTGGTTTCCACGAGTTAGCACCATTTCCATTTGGTTTTCCCAGATGAAATTTTTTTATTTGGATACGTCGATTAATTGCCAAAGTTCTCTAGAAATCCTTTAAAATCTCTTGAAATCTTTTGGAATATTTCGAAATCTTACGAAATTCGTGGAAAAATATTTAAATCTGTTAAAGTCCAGTGAAATCCTTTAAAATTAGTGAAAATGTTTGAAAATCCCAAAAAATCCTTTAAAATGCCTTACAATCAGTAGAAGTCCCTCGAAAGCCGTTAAAATCACCTGGTATAATTAAAAATCTTTGACACTATTTGAAATTTCGTGGAATTGCTATGAAATCGCTTATAAGTTTTTGAAGTACTTTGAAGTTACTTCAATCGATTTTTTGCATCAAATCTTTCAATATTTTAAGAATATTTATTCCTATACTGATTTTCTTATAGCGACTTCTTTATAATGATTTTTCTAGAATCGTGAAAAAATGATAAAAAGTTTATGTTAGGAAAACTATTTTATTCCTACACTGATTTTTTTTTGGGATTGCACGATATTTCAGGGTGAGATTGTACACCATACTCAACGCATCCATATATTTTTATACAATTGATACCTTAGATTCGGGTAAATCTGCAAACCTGCGACACTTTCTTTTACAATTATTTTACAAATTATTTTTTACAATTATTTTAGGATTTAATATAATACAGAACTATAAATATTACAAAACAGTTATGTAAAATCTCAAGTACAAAAGTGAAAATTCTAATATATAATAATTGATATAAGGATCATATTATTTTCATACCAGTATATCATAAAATAACGCAAACATAAGTTAACGATCCACTTAAAAGAAAGCATAGATTGCAGATTTTTTTTTAGAGGTTTTTACTTTTATTAGGAGAGGAATTACACAACAGTAAGGCAAAGGGAGAATCGCTAGGGACGTCAACATTGTCAGGACTGAAGCTTAAAGCCAAGTCCCCTGTACAAACTTTAACGTTTGTAAGTTTAGGTTAATATTTTAGGACTTAAGAAAATATTCAAATGTATAGACTATCCTTTCCTCTCAATAAGATAGATTTTATATCAATTTAATTCGTAATTTTTTAATGTTCAATTTTGCAAAAATTGAAAATATTAGAAGTTTTTATTTGCTTCCTATAAATTTATAAGTCCGTTTATTAATAAAATGTTAAAATAAGAAATGTGGATGAAACTGGTACTAGATTTTTTTGTATGGCCCTGACGTACTCTTACTTCAACTGTATAGTCGAGATTTTTTCTCGATGTTCTGAGTGTTAATTTAGCCGTGAAGTTTATTCGTGAGCAATCGAGCGCGTTAAACTTAGATTAGGTGGTTCGAAACCCGTCACAGCATTTTCGATTTCTATAAGCGTTAATATCGTTAAAAACGTGCGACTGTATTGTATTTCATATATTGAACTTTAATGTTATTGTTTAAGTTAAATTGTGTATAAGTACCAACAATATACTTATCAATTGCATGCTATATGTATGTTTGTAGTAGTGGATGACCTTCCACAGAATCTGGTTGTAGCAAGAATGTTGTTTTTTCTGGCGCATGAAATTTTACATGACTGGGATGTAGAATTCACAAATTAAGGGGGGAAATACCTGTAAATGCTTCAATTTTCCCTGATTTTCATAATTTTTTTTTCTAATGAAAAAGTCGTTATATTTTTTTCAAAGTTGGCATGTAGTTTATTTTAACATTAAAATAATATAA